>PVJN01021186.1:0-34709 GCA_004026805.1 Lasiurus borealis
TCAGAATTGCTCGTTAGAGTAGCCTATTCAGGACATTTTTCCTTTTTGTGTCACTCAGAAAGCAAAGCTTGAACATGTGTGATGAAGACAATGAGCATATGCATCTAGAATGCTTTTCCCGGGTTTCAGTCCTATGAGGGCTGCCCAATCCTCCACCTGCTATTGCACAATGATGCTTTCAACTAGCAAGTTGCCCTATTTTTCTTTTTTCTTTTTTTAATGGAGTTAAACTATTTATACAAGAAGTGGTTATACAAGGACTGAAAAGGGTGGGGAAAAGGCCAAGGGGAAAGAAGAGCTGGCAGTCAGGAGGGGCCAGTGAGACCCAAAATATTCACCTTCAGGAAAGTCTCCAGCTGTTTGCCTGACATGACCTTCACACGTTCCAAGTCCTCCATCTGGCTGAAGGGGCCGTGGAGCTTTCTCCAGACCATGATGTGCTGGGCCTTCTTTTGGCCAATGCATTGCAGGCAGTGCAGATCCCAGGCTGGCCTTCATTCAGCATTTTTTGGTGCCCATGGGCTAGTAGTTCTGATCTGTCGCTCCCAGGATCCTCAGCCTTTTCTTTCTGGCATCCAAGCACTACAACTTTCTCTTGTGGCTTTTCTTCTTCAGGATATGGATGTTGGCATTTGGGGTTGCTGCCTGCTCCTGAATCTGTGGTGGAGGAATCACCATAGCCTTTGAGAGGCTTATCCTCTGTGACCGTGCAGTGGGCAGAGGGGTCAGAGCATTGTAGGAGAGCAATTCTCTTTCTCTTTTGGGTCCACAGTTTCCTGGGCCCACACCTTGGCTTCCAGTTTTGTTTTTTGTTTTCATCTTAATTAGGCCTTTCAATTGACAAATCCTTCTCTCTCTCTCTCTCTCTCTCTCTCTCTCTCTCTCTCTCTCTTTAGTTAATGTATTTTTATTGATTTCAGAGAGGAAGAGAGCGGGAGAGAGAGAAACATCAATGATGAGAGAATCATTGACCCGCTGCTTCTTGCATGCCCCTTACTGAGGATTGAGCTCACAGCCCAGACCGTAATCAAACCTGGGACCCTTCAGTCTATAGGCCGACACTCTATCCACTGAACCAAACCGTCTAGGGCTGCCAAATCCTCCTTCACTGTCTCCGTGATCACCATTCGCTCTCGCTTTGGGGTGCTCAGCAGCAGGGTCTGCTGGGTCCCCTGGCAGCCCAGCAGATAGCCTAAGTTCTGGCGGCACTACAGCATGGCCAATCCATGCTATTTAGCTTCTGTAGGAGCTGAATTTCTGTGAAACAGAGGCTGGATATACCAGGGGATCAGGATTCTCAATCTCTTCTTCCTCATGGTCTTGGGCTCTCTTTGCCTCTGAAGGGCTACCAGTTCTTTCTGAAACAGTTTAACAGGTGCCAAGACAAGAAGCTGTAGGCTCTGATTGGTAAAAGGTCGGTTGATCTCCTCCTTAGACCTGGCAGCAGCGTTGAGTGCAGAGGCTGTGTCTAGGTAAAAGCATCTCTTGGTGGCAGTGTTGGCAATGAGGATGCCATAAGAGAGCGAGCTTGCTGTCCTGGTAAGGCACAAGAGGAAGGCCCTGGTTCAGCATATCCACCATCTTACCCAGTACAAAGAGGGAGGAGTTGATGGTTCTGCTCTACTTCAACCTCAGGCCCTTTTGCCTCTGCATTGGTTGTCCTCTGAGCCAGCCAATTCAATCAGGTAGTTTCCCTTCCCAGTGTGGAAATGGGGCCAAGCATTCTCGCTGATCCACCTTAACCAGGAACACAAAATGACTATGGGAGGAGCACTGGCAGGAAGTGCTGCTCAGAATCAGCAGAACTAGTGATGAGCTTCAGTATGAAGCCCGAAATAAGTATGTCTTCTCGGGTCATCAGATCTCCAGAGACAGGGTTTGAGAGATCTAACACCTTTTCCTGATAGGCCTCTCAGTGGCCGGCAGCCTCCTCCTGTGTGAGCTGTAGGAATTCCATGAGAGCTGGGGAATCGTCCAGGTTGTTCTGGGCTGCCCAGCGCTGTGTGTGCCTTCCCTACCACTGTGGCCCATAGGCCAGCAACACAAACACTCTGCCCTTCCAGCATGTGCCTTTGATGGCTGTACCGATCCAGCATAGGTCCTACTGAGAATGCCTCTCTCTGTAAAAGGCATTAGACTGGTACTTGAGTCACCTGGTGGTTCCTCCAGTTGGCAGTCTCTAGAGAATAGCAGGCCTTGTACACAGTGGGTATCATTTGCTCCAGATGTTCCATCTGCAAATGCGGGTGCCCAATAGCTCCCACCTTGCTTAGCTGATAGCCATCGGCTCCTCTTGCTAAGCCTAAAGTCACTAAGTGAGGTGCAGAGGCCAGATGTGCCCCCTTGTCTCACCTATCTGAGCCAAGATCAGCTCAGATGTTCCCTTCTTTGTAACTCAGCATTCAACATGTTGGAGTAATCAGTAAAAGGCATGGTTGGTCTATTTCTTAGTCAACTTCACCCAAGGTCCCATATCCTATAAGTTCAACCATTTAAATAGTTCCCTATCCTTCCTAGAAGCTTAACCAGGGAAGATCATCGTATCTTTGAGCTCCTGGTAGAGCCCTTGTTTAGACATGTCAACCTAGGTTATAGGTTCGATAACTGGCCGGTGTGTGTGCGGGAGGCAGCTGATCGATGTTTCTCTCTCTCTCTCTTTTCTTTAGGGCACCCACACTAGTGCCTGAGTAGCAGGTCAGACATGAGTTTGAGCTACCCCTACAGCAGGCCTGGTGGCCACTCCTGAGTGCAGCCAGGCTGCAGGTGGTGGGTCCTGTTCTTGAGATTCTGAAGACACGTTGTGTAGACTTCTGCCCAGGCCTTCCCATAAAAGGATTTGGTTTGGTTTCTTCAATGAAACTTTATTTTCTAGAGATTATTTTTTTAGCTCTTGGTTTATGAAGTTTTCAAAATTTACAGAAACAAGAACGGTAGAATGAGGAATGAATGAACCCCTGTCCCCCCACCACTCAGTGTTCCTAAAGCTTGACCACACACCCGTTTTCTCCTGTTTCGGGGCTACAGTACTTGAAGTGGGTACCTTGCATGCTGGCAACTTCCCTCTGAATTTCTGCACATGTCTGAGACATAAGGATGCCGTCTTATGCACGCCACACAGTCATACAGACCAGAGAGCCCTCAGCATCATCTAACACTGCGCACAGGCTTGGTTTGCCCACTGGTCTAAAGCACTTGTTATTTGACTTGTTCGAGTGTTTGCCACATGTGGCTGGTAGCTCTTAGCTCCTCTGCCAGTAGAAGATCACTCTTTTGTGCCAGTGGCTTGTGGAAGAAATGGTCCTTCCTCATGCCCACAGCTGCCCCTCCCCCCAACCCTCGAGCTGCTCACCTTGGGCTGGATCTGGAGCTCATCAACCATCGCCCTCGCTCCTCCCTGCCTGGGGGGTCCATAGCACAGGAAAGATGCTCTGTGGACATTGCTGGTGAAGGCGTCATTTTCAGGTCCAAGTTTAGATTTTTGGCAGAAATTAAATTTTACTTTCCAATGTGTTCATAATATATTTGAGTTTACAGCTTTTCCTTTATAATGAAATGATTTACTTTAAAATCACTTGTGGCTTTCTTTGGTTACTGCTCCTCCTTTCATTTTTGAGAGTTCCCCCCAACCCAGAGGAACTTATTTAGAAAGGACCACATTTCCTTCTCACATTGTAGCTTTCCACTCACGGCAGGTCATGTAAGCAGTGACCTTGTTGTATTTGACCTTAGTGAGAGGTGATTTTAGCACATACTCAAGACATCCAGAACAGCCCAGACTGAGGGCCACGAGGCCAAGCCTGCTGATGGCTACTGATCATGAGAAGCCCTTGTGTTATGCAGTGACACCATCTGGGAAGGGTGGACCTATTTACCTGGATGACAGGATAATTGTTCAGTTTTCCCTTTTCATCTGTTGATATCCTTTACTCGACCCAGGGCCTTACACCTGTCAGGAGGGCCATGTGTACTGGTGTGGCCAGCTGACCGCGCTTGTGCCGTCCCCACACTGCCAGGCCTCCAGCAGGCTGTGCCTGTTGTCCCTACAGAGTCCACCTCTAATGCATCCTGCTTTAGGTAGAATATTTATTTTTATTAGTTACCAAATCTATTTTTGTATTCAAGCTTCCAAATCCAGTTATTCTACCAATCTATGAATATTAAAGTCTAACAGCAGCATAGCTCCATGTTAGGAAGAATGATGTATGGGACAGTATGATATGCAGTGGGAGCACCTCTTTTTCCTCTCAGTACAGAATCAGCTTAGGGTTACCTTTTCCACTGAACACACGTTTAAAAAATAGTAATGACAGAGAGACGGGCAGTAAAAAGAGCACACCAAAGAAGTTTAATATGAAAGATGTTTAAGCCTGTTTGTTATGTCACGCCCGTCATTGTCATCTTGCAAAGGCCTTTTGAATGGCTTTGGTGTGCAGGAACATTCTGCTCCCAATGCAGGCTCACGGCTCCTGCTGCCCAGCGGGTGACTGGAAATATCCCATGCCATGGTGACAACCTTTGCTGTACACACACAGCACATGAACCATTCCCCTGTGTGCTATGTGTAAGTAACATGTGATGCCAAGTCTATGTCTTCACTGTATAGTTATTCCCTCCTCGTTCACGAAACTTAAATTGCTACTAGAACAATTACTTCATAGACAAAATGTTAGTGTTTTCTCAGGCACTTAAACTTGAGGACTTTAGTATCTGTTCCCAAAGCCATGGAGTCTTACTTTGCTGGGGTTTTGCTTGGCCCTTGTCACAGCTCGCTGTGGTGGCCACTGTTGGCCCCTCTCATCACACAGTAGCGGTGCCTTAAGTGTTCCCAGGTGCTGTTTTCTTGCATGAAAGCATCTACATTCCTCTAGAAAATGGAGAGAGAAGGCACTGGCGTTTCATTATGCATTTGAACTTGTTCATTCTTTAAAGAAACATGTTGCCTGGTTTATGGTACTTATAATGCTTGTTTTCCCTTGAAATTGCCATTTATAAATGTGCAGATATGTACTAATTCAGAATTTTTTAATTGTTTATTCAATAAAATAAGGACATATTTACTATGAATTTTTTAATGGGCTTTTTAGCTTTCTTTCCCTCTACTTGGTTATAGTTTTGATTTACATAATTAAAGATTATTTCTCATGTTAAATGAATCCCTGAAATGGCTCTTCACTTTATAGGCTTCTGAGCAGCAAACAGGCATTGTCTGTTTCAAATGTGGACAACATCTCCTGAAGGCCAGTGGGGGCAAGGAGAGGGCTTGCTTTTCTCAGCCTTAGCCAACTTTCAGTGCTTTCTGTTGGCCAGCCCAGCTGTGTGGTCGGGTGCACAGGTGGATGGCAGTCGCCTGCTCTAAGCTTGAGGTTCTGGCTGAGGGCAGCACTGTTTGCAGCCTTGGGTTGAACCATGTGGTCCCTGGGCTGGTCCTGTGCACAGAACACGTGCTGTTGGCTTCTTAATTCTGAAAAAGAGAACATTATTGCCTTTCCCATTGGCTAGAACCCACCCTATAAAATTCTTGGCCCGAGGTGTAGCCTCAGCTCAGATTCTGGACATCTTTACTCCAGCTCTGAACTTGTTCCCCACTCGGCTAACATGCTTTCTGCTGCCTCCCCAGAGCCGTCCCTGCACTCTGGCTACACTTGGGTCATGGGATTGGTGATACCCTATCCCCCGCCTCCTGGGCAGCAGCATTTGCTCCCTCTGGGCTGTTCTGTGCTGCACAGGAGTGGGGGTGCAGCGGTCTCCTCCCTGGCTTTTAAGGTGCTTGACACATGCCAGTGGCCTTCTAGAAAAGATCCTGTCTGCACAAACTCCCTGAGACCCTAAGGGGGCAGTCACTCCCCACTGAGAGAAGAGGGTGGTGGGTCACCAAGCGAGTGTCAGTTCCCTCCCGCCTCAGGCTGGCCCTGCCCCCTGACTGAGGCCACCACTGCCCAGTGCCCCAGATTGGGAATGAAGTGGTGATTGAAGCGAGTGGATCCTCAGAGAGACAAATCCAAATTTTAAGAAACTGCTCAAAAGCATTTCTCTATTGGCTCTGAAGGTTGCCTATTAAGAAAGTACCACTGTATGGCCTTTATATTTGAAGTATGTTATTTCAGATTACATTTCTTTCCTAATGAAAGTCACGTACATACATTTTCATTTATTGACTAGTTTGCTTTGAGGACCTTGCTGTCATTGATCCAATAGTTTAGAGCAGTGGTCGGCAAACTCATTAGTCAACAGAGCCAAATATCAGGAGTACAACAATTGAAATTTCTTTTGAGACCCAAATTTTTTAAACTTAAACTTCTTCTAACAACACTTCTTCAAAATAGACTCACCCAGGCCATGGCATTTTGTGGAAGAGCCACACTCAAGGGGCCAAAGAGCCACATGTGGCTCAAGAGCCACAGTTTGCCGACCACAGGTTTAGAGGCTCTGTAGTCACAGCTTCTCAAAGTTTGAGACCAAAGGGGTCATTTATTAGAACAAAGACAGAGCTCCCTGGGACACCCCTATGTGTGCTGCAGAGTGGAGACCCCATGCCCAGCAGGCTCCAAGCCGGACAAATGACCCACAGTGTCACTATATTAACAGTTAATGTGCCTGTTTTTCTCAACAAGGAAAGAGTCTTGATTATTTAGAATAAACAAAAGAAAAAGCTAACTGCACGTGTTGATGTCACTCTCTGAATTTCAGATCACCACGTGGGTTATGGGCCAGGCACCCACTCCATCTTGTGTAGGCTTCTCGGCCCTATGGAGTGGACATACCATGGCTCAGGTTCTCACCTGCTGTTTTGTAGATGAAGAAGAGCAGGGAGGTGACCTTTGCGGGAACACAGTATAAGATGAACTGATAATTGGGCCATTTTTCTACTGCCCACTTACTTCTTTTAAGCCAAATTTTGTGTAAAGTGACTCATGACATTCTAGTCCAAAAATGGAGCCAGAGATAGTATGCTGCTAACTCAGCAGCAAGCTCACATTCACCTGGATTTTTTGGACAAGTCAGCCTTCCCTACTCTAATGAACTGAGCCATTGTTCAAGCTAATGAAGGAATTTCTAGATCTTATGCCTCCTACTGTCATGTTAACCTTCAAACTTAACCTTGAGCCTTCCAAACGAGCTAATCCTTTCTCCACTATTAGGCAAAAGTGTTCAAGATTATTTATTATAGAGAGTTGATGAAGAGAATTTAAAAGGTATGAAATAAAAGTAATGTTAACTTTCCTCTAAATGTGATATTTGTCTTTCATCACCTAGTTAGATGAAGAAAATGAAGGTAAGCACAACATATAATACTGTGCTTTGTAAAGTGACATTTCAAAAATTATAAATATTTCAAAGTTTTTGGAAATAACGAATGCCACAAAGCAAAGAAAACCAACTGCCAGACATACTCACTGCCGAGTTTGAAACAGTTTTAAATTTAAGCATTTTTTGTAACTTGCAGCCTTGAGAACGGAGCCTGTCTGTGAACACAGTAGACAGTCTGATCCACTCCAACAGAAACTCGAAGCTCAGTGAAACAACTACCACTTGTGTCTGTCACTTTTAAGTAACCAGATTTTGAAAATTGAAGAATTTCCAAAAATTCTTTGTCTACCATTCTTAGATACCATAGTGGTCTGGAAGCACACTCTGTGTCTAAGTGGATGCTGATGTAAGAACTCTTGTAACACAGAACAACATCCACTCTTCCTGCCTGTTGTTCAGCAGAGGACCTCAGACACAGGGGTCTGTTTTTACAAAAACCTCGGGTTAATTCTTCACCATGTCAGTCAAGGCTAAACATATTCTGTGACACCTAAAATCCCGAAGGCATCTGCCTCTTATCCAGGCGCTCCAATATGCGTTGTGAACATGGGCGGGATATTCCGAGGCAAGGGGGTGCTCCCCTTACACCCCTCACATCATCCCAGCGGGCTGGGGCTATCCCAGGTCACTTCTGGAGAGACGCCTGCCGCAACGCGGTCCACGCTTTTTCTTGGTGTGGAGTGTGTGTGAGCAACACACACAGTAGAAAGATTGGCCACATAGGATAGGGCATGGGCACGTGATGTACACTCAGACAACCTGGGTGTATGTAGATGAGTCATTTGCTTGAAAAGATATCTTCCGACAGATTTGTTGACTTTATCTTGTAGGATCTGTGTTTACGTAATTGGAAGGAGGTATGACTTACAACATTGTGCTGTAGCTGACAGATTTAACAAAAACAAGTATTTAATGGCAGTTTGTGGTACTTTTTAATCTGTTCACTAAATTGTGAGTTGACAATTTTTGTGAAATAGTATCTACAATGCTAACATCAAATGATGACTTTTAACCTTCCAAATGAGCAGTCCGTCCTGAAAGGGTTTCCTCTCTTTTACGAGTTCCTCACAGAGGGGCTGTTTACGGGGCTGCATTCTCTAAGCTGACAGCTTTACTAGCCCACACTGGCCAACAGAGCAGAGAGCTCGTCACCCCATCTCCTCAGCTTTCTCTTTCTGCCATTGAAAAGTGAAGTCAAGTTTTGCAGCAACTTTTTGGTGAATTGCCAGCTAGTAATTTGCTATGGGACTGCCCATCTCCAAGGGAGGAGCTGTGTTCGGTGCTGGTAGACATGAGAGTAAACAGGACCTTGTACTTCCTTTCACAGCCAGTGAGCATAAAACATCTTGGCTTTCACCCCTTGAATAATACAATTGTAAGGAATAAATAGATCAGTTATTAGTCACTTCTAGACTTTTTCTAAAATTTCAATGTGTGACAGTATCTCAGTGCAATTTTGGGCTTATTAGGGACAAAAGGATTTTGGAGTGCAAATCCTAAGTAGCTCATGTTTGGACACATGCCTCTTCTCCGAGTGAAAAGTAACTGTGCTGGGGACTAGCCGAGAGCCCTCCATTCGGGTTTGGGCCCTTCAGAACTTACAGAGTCTGCCCGGCCTGGCGTGGGAAAAGGGGTATAGGAACTTTATGTTATTTTAAGGTGGCTTGCCATGTTTTAAATGTGTAATAAAAGCAAATTTTAATAAACTGGTTGTTAATTACCTATCTTATTTTGTCCAGGTTTTCTAATGTGAAGGAGTGCTTCGTCGTGTTTTAACTCTGTCAGTTCTGAGAAGTTCCAGAGATAACTGCTGTCTTGGCTTTGGTAATTCATCTCTGGGAGCACCTCGGTGGCATCCAAGCTCCAGATTTGTCAATGTGAAAATAGGGCCCTGGCCAGCCCTCAGCTGCATGGGACGGCTAACTAACTCTAGTTCAGTTGCTTATGACTGTCCAGGGAGCAGGAAACAGGTGCTCACAAAACTCCTCTACACCTGCCTACACACTTCCATGCTCTGAGATAAATAAACCAAGCTTTGGTTTTATGAGCTGGTCATTATAGGTGACTGCATCCAAAGTCTTCAGTGTTGGAGGATCGTGCTTTAAGCCATTGTATAGGGAGTGAGCAATCACCACAGACTCAAATTGAGTTATTTCTACCCCAGCATTTTGTAAGCAGACTAAATCATAGTTAGAAATAATGGTAGTTTGAGGGTTAAAACTCTATACATTTGGAAACTTAAGGTAAATGTCTATCTTAAGGAGGTTTTAAACAGCAGTTACATTTTTTGTTAAAACGCTGCTTTAATGGTATCTTTAAAATTCGGCATTTAATAGTAATTGTTTTTTCCACAGAGGCGGGGGGAGGGGCGGGAACATTAGAAATAAACCTTTACAAATTCTTAAAAAATAATGGATAAGAGAATTTCTTTATTACAAAATGTAGGATAAACTATACCTCATCATTAGACTTTTTAGAACTAGGCCAAAATTTTGGATTCTGTCAAAAGCAAGCATTGTTTTAAAAGGGGGGGGGGATTTATTAATTACTTCTGTGGTATAATTCTAGAAAACCAAAATAAAATCTTTGTTAATGGAAAATTCAATTAAGTAGAAAACAATATAATGAGTTGTAATTTTATATGATCAATTTTTTGAATGATTAATGAGTTTGGCCTTAAAATAGACATTTTCTTCAGATACGTCAGCATCAGTTTGATATGTCTCTACCACGTACACAGAGGGTGTTCCTCCCTGTCTGTCCTGCTTTACCTGCTTATGCTGCTGGTTTTATCTTTAGAGCAAAGAGAAACCCAGGGGTCCCGGCGCCTGTGGCTGGTGTCTGTGGAATCGGATTGGTCAGCCATCAACCTTTTCTCATGTTCACTTTATGTCACGTTGAGAACTGCATGGGGTAGCGTCTTTACTTACACAGTTTCCAGAAAGTGCCGAGCAGCAGTGTAAGGCTAGTGTTGGCTAACGCCTGGTAAGAAATGTGTGTCTGGCCGCATCCTGGCCCTTTCTCCTTTCTCACTCCCTCCCCGCGCTGTTCAATTCCAGGCCTTCCCACGGACAGTCCTCAGCCTTCTCCCTCCACCCGGAAGAGCCCACTGAGCCTGAGCCCTGTGTTTCAGGTGACGCTGGGCCCAGCTGAGCGGGGCTCGTCCCCACTCCTGAGCCCTGTCCTGAGCGACGCTGGCGGAACCAGGATGGACGAGGAGGAGGAGCCAAAACACAAGGTGGGCACCTCCCCAAGCAGAGGGCTGGGTGCTGATGGGCCTGGGTTTACAGACTTCTGTCTGGGCTGGGAAGGCTGTGGGTAGAGCAGGACTGGGCTCTGTGCCCACAAAGCCCTTCCACCCAGGCCTGCGAAGGGGACGATGGTGAGCTGGCTTCCCCAGAGAAAGCTCATCTTGAGGTCCTCCTGTCACTTTTGGGGACTCTCTGGGGACCTTTGTAACAGCACCAGGCTCTGAGTGTTGGGCTGGATCCTGGGGATGTGGCGGGAAGGGGCAGGCCCTGGAGGAGCCCTCAGCCCAGTAACGGGGAGGAGGTCTAATGCCCAGGAAGGGTTTGCTCGGGACCAGTCTTATCGGGGATCAAGGGAGTCATGTATGAGTAGGTCCTGGAGTGTCATTGCAAGGGGAGGGAAGGGATAAGGTGGATTTAGGGGAGAAAGTGGAGGTGATCCCCAGGGAAAGGAGTGGGGCAGGTGCGGAAAGGTAGGGTAGAGAGCTCATGGTTCAATGACAAGGCGATGGCCAGAGGCATTGGCACCCCTGACCTCGTGGCCACTTCCACTCTTGTGGCCCTGGCCTGCAGCGTGGCCATGTCCTGGTCAAGGCAGTCAGGGCAAGGTGGCTCTGTATGTGAGCACATGAGGAAGGGCAAAGGGTCCAGGGAACTTGACATTTGGGGAAGAGAGTGGTTAACATAATGGGCTGTGGATTGTGTGGGCCCTGGAGGCCATGGAGAGAGAGAAGCCAGGAACCATCTACCTGTTCCCCTGCACCGAGCGGAGGCCCCCGAGGCACACGCCTAAAGGAAGCACCTGAAGTGTTGAACTGGTCCCCAAGTGGTGGGGCCCTGCCTCGCAGGGGCCTGTCCTGTGGGCAGCTGTCATCGAGGACACCTTAGCACTCTGTGTGTTTCCTCCTGGAATTGGCCAAAAATCGTGTGACATCCAGGGCCACCTGAGCTGGACCCGTGGGTTCCTCAGCAGGGGGGCTGCAACTGTTCCAGGGAGGGGGAGGCCTCTGCAGACATCTCTCCTTGTGCCAGGTCCCGGGCCCTCTACAGTGACAGCAGCCCTGGAAGGGAAGGCCTGCTGTGGTATGAGGTGTGGCTGCCAGCTGGCTTCCAGCCTAGGATGCCCCCCTGGTGGTTGGGACTTTGCAGCCAGCACCCCCGCCCTCAGGCCTCCTCCTTGTTCATATTATTTTGGTGCGATAACAAAAATGGCTTGGAGGAATGCTGTTTTAAAAAGTAAATTTTAATTGGTCACTTCCTGTATTAATAAAATAGTTGATCTTGAAGTGATGATCTGTAGGGTGATGACCTCTGACACCTGACACTTGAGGTTAATTGGGCTAACAGAGGTGTGTATGGCCATCATTATCTAACCAGGCCTCTGAGAGAAGGGACACGGAGGTCACAGTGCAGCCACCTCACACAGCGGGACCACTCTCTCCCCTCACACTGCCTCCTCATTCCCGGCCACGTGGCCACAGAATGCTGCGTGTCCCAGGTTACATGTAAAAGCAGCATCAAGCACAGGGGATTTCCAGGGTGGCAGGACACCACTTTCTTCTCCTCTGTCCCCTGGGCCGCCCCAGGGAGTGACTAGCTGTGTTCTGTGTTGGTTTTGTGAACCAGTGTCCCCAGCAAGGCCCCCAGGTAAACTGATGACTCCCCGGTGGGACCTGGGTGGTCTTGAGGTTCCTCAGCTTCACCACCGAACAAATGTAGGGGTTGGGAATCGGGGTGTGGCAGGGCGTTCACGTCCGGCTGTGCAGAGAGGCCGAGGCTGTGAGCCTCCCTCAGGACCACCCGTCCCTCAGGAGCATCCGTGCGGCTTGTTCTCACCAGCATCTCCCACTTAACGCACTGTTTCTCCTCCTCTCTAATAGAAATTGGTGAGGACCAACAATATGCGAAAGGTACGAAAGCTGAAGGTGGCTGGTGCCTTTTACAGGGGATCGTGTGGGCTGAGAGGAGTGGCCACAGCACACGCTCAGGATCGCTCTGTTTCCGCGGGGCAGGTGGCCGAGCGTGGCAGAAAGCACACCCCTCCCGGTGTCCCCTCCCCACACCCAGCCTGCGGCAGAGGTGCGGTGGCTGCTTTACCTTCTCTCCACTGAGGGTTTCCTGAGAGGTTTCTTTGACCTAGAAATGGGGGTCAGCAATGGAAATGGGGGCCAACCTGACCCCTGACCTTCCTCAAACCTGTCACCTGCAAGGTTCAGAGGCTTTTTCCTTTGACTTAGTTCCCAAAACTGCAGTCTCCCTGGCCTCCTTTGTCCTTCACACCTCCACCCACACCAGAACTGGACCCTCAGTGTGTCCAGGGTCCCGCCCCTCCTCCTGCCATTCCCCTTCCCAGGGTGGGAAGAGGCCTCCCAGCCTGCACCACCCCAAAATCCCTCCCCGCCTTCCCTGCCAGTAACCGGCTTGTTGCACCTCTGACCTGTCTCCCAAACCCAGCTGCCAGCCCCACCCTCTCCCCGGAGGCGTGGCTGCCTCACCTCCTGCTCTGCTTTGGGCCTAAAGGACTTCTCTCCTGTGCTGGGAATTTCCCACCAGCCAGGGTCAGGCTGCTTGTCTCTTTCCTGCTGAGACGCTTCCACTCTGTTCCTGGGCCCGAATCTGGTGCCTCTTTGGGGCTGGCATGTGCTTCGTAGGCATGCTTGCCTGGCAGACATGGGGACAGTTGTCCTCTTAAAGATCTCAGCTGGTGGAGGACAACACAAGGGCACAGGGATAGAGGGAGACCGGTGTCGTCCAGCCAGGAAAGATGGAGAAAGGGTCATTAAGCCCAAGCGTGAGGCCTATGCTTTGCCAAAAGCCAGGAATGGGGGGCCTGGGTTCCCAGGGGGAGCAGTGCCACCCTTTCCGCTCCTGAGGGTCCCATCATAGCTGACAGGCCTGCCAGCCCCTGCATGTCAGGCAGAGGCCCTAAAAGGGTCTAGAGCTCCAGTGCTGGGCCATCTCAGACCCTGTACTCGACATGTGTGGCCGTCTGGTGCTCTCACACAGGGCACCGCTAGGATGTATACTGTTGGCAATATTAATGACTTCTTTGTGAGTTTGGCTTAATCGTTATAATTACATGTATACATATACACACTCTCAGGTCTGTGTGTTAAGCAGCTACACTCCTGGCAGTGGTATCTGAACAATAATTTGATCGCAAAACCAATAATTAGCTTCAATATGTTGATGTTTGAACAGCAATTCTTTTTTTTAAAATATATTTTATTGTTTTTTTACAGACAGTAAGGGAGAGAGATTATAAGTTAGAAACATAGATGAGAGAGAAACATCGATCAGCTGCCTCCTGCATGCCCCCTACTGGGGATGTGCCCGCAACCGAGGTACATGCCCTTGACCGGAATCAAACCTGGGACCTTTCAGTCCGCAGGCTGACGCCCTATCCACTGAGCCACACCGGTTTTGGCCAATTCTTTTCTCAAAAAGAATAACATACATGAGAAAAACATGCGAAGGAGAAACATCCGGGCTTATATTTTCACTCAGAAGGGAACGTCTCCAGGAATTACGGACGAAAACCGTGTGAGAATGTTAGTCTGAGCAGAAGAAAACGAGCTTGCTCATGGGGCGTGTCTGACAGGCATGTGCTCACCATCTGTGCCTCTTGCAGGGCACGGGCGCCGACGAGGCCTACTTCATAGCGAAGGAGATTCTCGCCACGGAGCGCACGTACCTGAAGGATTTAGAAGTTATCACTGTGGTAGGAAAACGAAGTCTTTCATTCTTTTGATTTTCTTAATATTTCTTAATTCTCAACCAGAGACACAAGAGCCCTCCTAAGAAATACTTGCCAGCCATCATGAGATCTACATGTCCATGTCCTGTGAAATACATCTAAAGAATATCTGAGTGGGGTCAGAATATGGGGTCTGTTTTTTTATAAAACTGGGAGTGTTGCCTCTTGAAGCTTCTCATCCAGAATGGTCCTCTTGTAACAGTGGGGAAATTTGGTGGCCAGTCAAGAGGACAGCCATGGCACGTGAGCTGTCCTCAGGGGCCTCTGGCTCAGCACAGCTGTCCTCAGGGGCCTCTGGCTCAGCACAGCTGTCCCAGGGCCACAGGCCCGGGGCGAGCCCTCAGGTGTCCGCGCTCCGCTCTTCCCGCAGTGGTTCCGAAGTGCTGTGGTCAAGGAGGACGCCATGCCTGCTGACCTGATGACGCTGCTCTTCTCCAACATCGACCCCATCTACGAGTTCCACAGGGGCTTCCTGTGTGAAGTAGAGCAGAGGCTGGCACTCTGGTAAGGCCCGCCCCCGCCTGCATACACAGCCACCCCCTCCTGCACACGTAGACCTCCCCACCCGCACACACAGACGCCTCTCATCACCACCACCACCGCTGCTTTCGGGAACGTCCCAGCTTCAGATGCTAATTCACCAGTCATTACTTCATTGAACTCTATTTTTAAAACGTGTGAGGAGTAGACAGTAATAACCACCTTTATTCATCCTATTTCAGAAGAATGAACAAAACTGGTTAAAAGTAGATGGTTCTTCCCCCCTCCCCCCAATTGCTGTCTTTTAGAGAATGGCCTGCAAGTAAAGATTGCATCTGTCAAGCACAGACTTTCCACCTCGAAGGAGCTCACTGCTGTCCTGGCGGTGACGGGACAGCCGGCCCATAGATCCATCAGCGTGGCTCTCACAAGAGAGCTGTCCTGAGGTTTGACTGTGCCTGTCCATCTCTGCTGCAGGGAAGGACCTTCCGGTGCCCAGGCTCCAGGCAGCCACCAGCGAATTGGGGATGTCCTGCTACGCAACATGCACCAGTTAAAGGTAGTGACTCCGGCGAGCGCCTGCTGAGCAGCACGGTGCACCCCTCTCAGCACCCTGTTCCCTGGGAATAGCACTCACCTCAGAGCTGCTTCCCCTGAGAACAGTGTACGCCCCCAACAAGACCCCCTCACTGCAGCGCCCCTCATTCCATCCAGTCAGGATGGAATTCCCTGGGAGCGGTGATCCCAGGGAGCATCCTCATTCCCGGGGCCGCCTTCCCTCCAGGCAGCTCTTCCCTCTGAGCAGCTCCATTCAGAGGGCCTTCCTCTGGGAACCAGGCCCCTCAGAAACCCGCTCACCTCTGTGCAGCCTCCGGGGGCGTGTGCAGGGAGCCGCTTTCTGGCTGCGCTGGATTCACCAGGATATGAGCCGGGGCCCAGGTGCTGCTGTTGCTGAGCTCGCTGAGCTCCCGCCAGCAGGGCGCGCAGAGCCTGACTGGGGGTCGTTAGGGATTGCGTCCACTCTCCTTCTGGGCTCAGAGTCCAGGGGTTTTCTTCAGAGGCATCAGAGGTTCGTGAAGAACAGGTGCCAAGGAAGCCGGGACAGACTGGCTGTAGGTGGCCCAGGCAGCAGGGCGGCGGACGCGGGAGCACTTCTCAGGAGGGCCCCGGCCACAGGCGCTGGACCCCGCGGCTGTGCTCTCACTGCACAGGGTCCCGCTCTCGCTGAACAGTTTGGGATGGGCCGCTCCCACCCACACCTCTGTCCTGGAGCCCTCACATCCAGCCTGAGACTGGGGTCGTCCCCCCCCCCACCCCGCCGCCGTCTTCTGCCCGCTGGCATCACTCCAAGTCCCCGAGGCTTCTCTGAGTTGCCCACTGACTGGGAGGGGCACAGGGGCACCTCGTCCCAGGCCTGTCCTACCTTCACCCAGTCCGCCCAGACTCTTGAGGTCCTTCCACCCAGTCCGCTCCTGGACATCTGAGGGGCCATAGGATCGCTTGCGCTGTCTTTAGAGAGCCCTGCGTGACAGTAATAACCACTTTTATTCATCCTAATTTCAGAAGAATGAACGTTCTGCCCAGAGCCCCCTTTTTTACCCCTCTCCCCCACATTTTTTGGCTTTCTGAGCCGGGCTCATGAATAAATGTTACCACCTATCCCAAAAGCCCTTACAAAAATGTTAAATCAAAAAATATATAAATCTGTTTGATTGAGCTTATACTACACAAGTCACATGTAATGTTCATTAAAACCCACTGTTTGAATATCAGAAGCTCCTAGAAGGGAGGGACTAGTTGAGTTTAATATGACTGAGACGCTGCCAGCCCGTACATGTATGCGCTTGGTGCTGTGACCGTGTCAGGAGGGACCCTCCCTCTCTGGTAAGTGGGTTGAGCACACTTTGCCCGCTCTGGAGTGTGGCTGACGCAGCCCGTCCGGGGCGGGGAGCTCTGTGCTGTCACCTCAGCCTCAGGCTTCCTCTGAGGTCCTCCCCCACCTGAGGTTTGAGGACAGTCAGCAGCGAGGGGGTGGATTCGCCGTGGACAAGCCGCTGCCCGCCTGCTGGCGAGAGGTTAGGTTGGAATAGAGGAACCCCAAGGAGGCTGGAATCCCAGCTGACACGCCCTGGCCATTTGTCCTCTGTTCTGCCCACTGGGGTTTCCAGCCGGAGTGTGACGTCCACCCTGGCGAGCCACCCAGACAGGCCACTCCCAGCGGGGCTCCCTCTCCGGGGCCCTGACCTCACCAGCCCCTCTTGTGCCTCCACAGCAGTTCACCGGCTACTTCCACAGGCACGACGAGGTGCTGACCGAACTGGAGAAGGCCACCAAACGCTCCAGGAAGCTGGAGACCGTGTACAAGGAGTTCGAGCTCCAGAAAGTCTGCTACTTGCCTCTCAACACGTTCTTGCTGAAGCCCATCCAGCGACTGGTGCACTACCGCCTGCTGCTGCAGCGGCTGTGCGGGCACTACGCGCCCGGGCACCACGACTACGCCGACTGCCGCGGTGAGTGGCTGCCGGGCTGAGGGAGGAGCGGCGCTGGCAAACCTGTAGGCTTCGGCTCCGTTATTTGGGGAGCTCAGGGTATGCACTCCCCGCAGGAGGGCAAGTCTGCAGGGGCAGAGCTGGCACGGCCCACCCTCCTCCCTAGCTGACGGAGGCCAGCAGGCCCTGGGTCTGCACAGGCCAGTGCTGCCCTCCAGCCCCACTGCCTTTCCCTGCTCCACATCGGAACCACGAGTGAAGGGCTCCAATTGTCCTGGAGGAGCCCCCGTGAGTGCAATGGGGGTGGAATGACGCCCAGAGGGACCTGCTACCTGGCGGTATTTCTGTTCTGCAAGCCTTGACGATAAAACAAACATTTGGTCCAGGGTGGCCTGTTTGGAGTTTCTGTCATAGAAGGACTTTGTTATTTTGGGGTGTTAAAGGAACAAAAGGATAAACCCTGACCTTTTTAACCCACAGCATCACCTCTAGTTGTAGGATAAATCTAGTTACTCTCTATAGGAAGGTTTTTACAAGTAAATTCACCATCATCGTTACAGCTAAGATAAAATACTAGCACTACTTCTAGCTGGTCTCCCATAGTCATAAGTGGGTATAAATAAGATGCTTTCTGATGAATGAGAAACAAAATGGATCTACTCTCTTCTTCATTCTAAAAGCAAGTGTTTCGTGTTTGCTATAAAGGAAAAGACAAAATTGTCAAAAATATTTCCAAGCATTTTCAGGGAAATAAAAAAGTGCAGCACATTTAAAACGCTGCCATGCTGGCCTCTGCCAGCCTTTTCCTGAAAAGTAGGGGGAGGGGGCAGTGCTAGGAGGAGAGGGCGGACCCTCCCCAGGTCCATGGAGAGGGCCTGGTGCCCTCACTACTCAGGTTCCTCATCAGTAAAACCGTCTCCTGGGCTGATACAAAAGCTAAATGAGGCCACACTTCTGAAAGTGCTTTGTAAATTACTGACCCGACATGGTGCCAACAACTGGCACCTGGATGGGTTTGTTTCAACCGGCTCTGGAGGGCTCAGCGGATGGATTCCTTTCCCACCACGACCCACCCACCCACAGGGCCTGGGAAGAAGGCCCCCTGGAGTGTAGATGTAGGTCTTCCCAAGCGTTGAGCTTGAGCCTGTTGGACAAAAGGAAATACCTCTAGGTTGGGGCTTAGAGAAGATGGCCTTGCATCTTAATTTTATCCTTCATTCAATAACGGTTTCCCAAGAGCTGTGCTTGGGCTGGCCAGGTGCTACGTGTATATTGATGGTTTGTCAACATCACGCTGGTTCCGTGGAGACCCAGGCACAGGATGATACTGTGTCCGAAGCACATCCCAGCATCCAGCAGCTTCTAGTTCCAGCCCAAGGGTAACATGGCGCCCACATGGCACTCAAACCTTCCAGCCCTGCACTCCACGCACACACAGTGTCCACGGGCAAGGTGGCACTGGGTGCCGTCTGAGGCAGTCACGTGGGGCCAGGCAGCCTGCAGGGAACAAGCAGAGGAAAGAGTCTCTGCCAACAGTGTGTTACTCAGACCTGAGCTGGGCCCTGAGGGCCTGTGAGGTGAGAGAGGGGCCAGAGCTCAGGAGTCTGCACAGAGCAACTTCAGGTGTCCGCCCTGTGTTAGCATCACTGGGGCTCTTACAATGGCTCATTTATGAATGAGTAATTCATCTTCCCAGGTGCTTCCTTATCTGAATCATCCTCCAGGTATTGGGGAGCCAGCACGCACAGACCTCTACTTTCCAGATTCGTGGAGCTGGAGCTGAGAAGGCGCAGAATTGGGTGGGGTGGATGTCACCAGTGCTTCTTGGGACCTCGAGGGGCAGTGGGCAGGCAGTCAGCAGGGTCCTCATGAGAAGATAGCAGGCCCCCATCAGTGGTTGAGACAAGGAGTCAAGGAAGATGTGGGCCCTGCGTGTGGGGGGTGGGGCCAGTCTTGCCAAGCAGCTGCTCCCAGTGTGTTCTGGTCAGGTCTCTGAAGATCATGCTAAATATCTGAGTTTGTGTTTCATCTGAATATGTTTTCCTTCCTGATTCTAAATTTTCATAACTTGAACTATGAGATTAGCATCTGTACCTCCATTCAAGGAGAAAATTACAAATACTTTGAAGGTGCAAATTATTTAGACTTTAAACTACAATAAATGATTTTCCCTAAAGTATAAATACTTTTTTGCCTGTAACGTTAGTTATTTACAAAGAAAGACTCTTCTTTCTCTTGACCACATCTGAGTGTTGGCTAGTCAGTAGTTTGGGCTGAACAAATTCAGGAACCTGCACTTATGCCTTGGCTTTGGGTGGAGGTTGAGTAGAATGTTCCTGGAATTAAAACTGCTTTTTAAAATGCCAGTTCTGGCCCAGCCAGCATGGCTCAGAAGTTGAGTGTTGACCTATGACCAGAAAGTTGCAGTTCGATTCTGGTCAGGGCACATGTCTGGGTTGCAAGCTCAATCCCTAGTAGGGGGCATGTAGAAAGAAGCTGACCAATGATTCTTTCTCATTATTGATGTTTCTCCCTCTCTCTTTCCTTCCTCTCTGAAATCAATAAAAATATTTTTAATAAAAAATTAAACAAAATGCTAGTTCTGCCCTGGCCACTGTAGCTCAGCTGGTTGGAGCATCTTCCCATACACCAAAAGGTCACTGGTTTGATTACCAGTCAGGGTACATACCCAGGTTTCAAGTTCAATCCCCAGTCAGGGCAAGTATGGGAGGCAATTAATGGATGTTTCACTCTCACATTCGTGTATCTCTCCCTCTTCCTTTCTCTCTCATCTGAAATCGATAGAAGCATATCCTGAGGTGAGGATTTAAAAAAATGAAATTCCATTCCTGTCACAAAGTAGTGTTAACACAAGAACAGAATTGTCTATGCCACCTCTAGCCTACCTGCCTGGGTGCCTGTATTGAGGGGTCTCTTCACACAGATGCTCTCAATGTCATCACGGAAGTGAACTCCATACTACAACACAGCCTCGTCCGACTGGAGAACCTCCAGAAGCTGACGGAGCTGCAGCGCGACTTGGTTGGCATAGAGAACCTCATCGCTCCAGGCAGGGTAAGTGACTCCAAAAGGTTTCTGAGCTGGTTACTTCGTTGTTTTGGTTGAGATATAATTCACCACAGAATTCACCCTTTCAACGTGTGCAACTCAGTTTTCCTCAATGTGGAACTCATGGCTTCATCTCTATGACTGAGCTTTCCAGGAGTTCTCGATAAGAGCAGGATGCTTTGCTTTCTATAGCAGCCTTGTGTAGCCAGCCTGCTGTAAGGTGGTTTGGAGACTGAGTTCACTGGCACCCAGACAGGCCCTGGGTGACCATGAGGAGCAGATAGGAAGGAGGAAGGCAGAAACGTGCAGAAGGGCCTTGAACATCTGGGCAGGAGGGCACCGGTGAAGGCTAGATGGGGCTGTGCGGGGCTCAGAGAAGCACACATGGTGACATCAGCCAGGCCCCGGGCCCACCAGCGTGCTGTCTGCTAAGGCAGCTGTGGACCCACACAATGCGGACCTCATTGCTGTCTTTCAGGAGTTCATCCGTGAGGGCTGCCTTCACAAGCTCACCAGGAAGGGCCTGCAGCAGAGAATGTTCTTCCTGGTAGGTGGATGGGCAGCAGTGGTGTTAGGGGGACTCTGCCAGCGCATTGGGCCAGGTGGGCAGCCTCAAAGTCAGACAGGAGCCAAGGGAGGGTCACAGAACACACTCCAAGCCAGCTGCCGTCCTGATTCTGTCTGTGGATGAGCAAAGCCAGCGCATAGAAAACTCACGTGGCTGTGGCTGTAGGGGTGTCTGTCCTGCTGAGCTGCCAGCTCGCAGGGTCTTCCTCTCTGGCTTTGACTCTGGGAACTGAGACCCTCCAGCCAGTCCCTGCTGCCACCAGCTTTCCTGTCATCCACTTCTTCCTCACATCCAGTTAGATAAGACCTCCGCATCCTGTATGAGGATGACTGGGCCAAGGACATCTGCTGGTTTGTGTGGTTACTAGTTACTTCTACTCAAAAACAATTGAATGAATGAAATAAAAATCCCTCTGCACCAGAAATCTCCAGCAAGCTGAATAGACTTGAGAACACCAGAGAGCCCTTGGAGTTAAAGTTCATCTGACAGTTAAAACCCTGTTACCTGTGTTTTAAATGATTTATCTAAAGCTGCCTGGCTCAGTTCTCAGATATGTTGCTGTACACGAGCAGAGGCGTCTCGGGAAGCAGCCACTTCCGGATCCGGGGCCTCCTTCCGCTTCATGGCATGCTGGTGAGTGCTGAGGAGCCGGCCGTGGTCTTTGGGATTCAGCTGGCTACCTTAAAGCACCTGTTGGTCTGTTTCTATCTGTTGTGGTTATTGTTTTTGGTGCTCAAACAGCTGCCCCTGCAGTCCTCCAGACTCAACCCTGGGACCACCACCAGCACCTGCAGAACGAGCCTCCAGCTCACCTGTCCACCTGCCACTCCGAGTGGGAGGTGCGATGAGAGACCCCAGGCAGACGCTGGGCCACTTTGCTGCTGGAGGGGTGGGAGCTGACACAGGGTTTGAAAGACAAAACCAAACTACCTCATCTTAAAGACTGTAGCATTTCTACTTCTTTGATTTGTATCTCTTTTTATATTGACAATTTTGGTCCTGCATGGCATCATTAGTTATCACACACACACACACACACACACACATACACACGGATATACACACTGCTTTAATACAGTCAGATATGCCCTGGCCAGGTGGCTTAGTTGGTTGGAGCATTGTCCCATAAACCAGAAGGTTGTAAGTTCAATTCCCAGTCAGGACACATACCTAGGTTGTGCGTTCAATCTCTGATCAGGGTGTGTATAGGAGGCAACCGATTGATCTATCTCTCTCCCACACACACCTCTTCCTTTCTGTAAAATATATCCTTGGGTGAGGATTATCTATACCAGTGGTCGGCAAACTCTTTAGTCAACAGAGCAGCAAACCACAGCTCACGAGCCACATGTGGCTCCCGAGCCGCAGTTTGCCGACCACTGATTTATACTAATAAAAGGGTAATATGCTAATTAGACTGGATGTCTTCTGGATGTCTGACTTCCTTCCCAACAGTTAGGGGGCTAACCAGGCCAGCAAGAGGGCAGTTGGGTGGCTACCAGGCCAGCAGACAGGCAAGTGGTTAGGAGCCAGAGGTCCTGGATTGTGAGAAGGATGTCCCCAATTGCAGAGAGTGCAGGCCGGGCTGAAGGACCACCACCCCACCCGCACCCTCACCCCCAGGGCACCAGGCCTCTGGTTAAAAATGAAAATCACACGTTACCACTGATGGGGAAGCTATGGGCTGGAGAAGCTCCCAGTGAGCTGGCGCCTGTTTTTTTTCACACGGAGTCCTGTGTGAGGTCCCTGCAGTGGTCTCTTGTGTGGCATCCAGCTTGCCCTTTGCCCTTTCACCTGTGTTTCCACTCTGTTGCTGGCCTGGGCTGTTAGGGATCCAGACGGTCTGGGAGCACTCTGTCTAGCATGTCCTTATCCCTACTGTCACAGCTGCAACATGACACTTATAATTCTGATGAACAGAAATTCTTCATTTTAATGTAATCCAGTTGTCAGCCGCCTACTTTGTGGTCAGTGCTTTCTATGGCCAATGAGAGACCTTCATTTGCTCTCCATGTAAATGTGCACTCTGCCGGAACCCACGTTTAGGAATGGTAAAGACAGGAGGCCACATTCAGAGGTGCGATGGATCCCGAGCATCTGACTGCAGCGAGTAACTCTCCCTGAGGCCCCCGAGGCAGGCTCCCCTCCAGGTGTCCGTGGGTGGGATCCGATCCTGCCTTGCTCTGTTGTGCCTGGCCTGCTGTCTCGATTTCAGAGCAGTGCTGCACCCACGCCGTCTTCTTCTAGGGTGTCTTGCCTTTCCCGGCTCTCAGGGTCCCTCCAAGCTTCTCCACTCTCAGCAAGGAGGATCAATTTGAAAGAGCTCACCTGCCATTACTGGAAGCAGACCCCTTCTGTTTTCAGAATTATACTTTCATTATAGAAAAAAATAACTGAAAATATGAAATGAAAATCAGCACAATTTCACCATCCAGCAGTAAGCACTGTTGGCATTTTGCAAAAGGCCCTTCCAGCTTCACATGTAGATCAAGACATTTGGCTGCCACAGTGCACTCACTTTTACAAACTGTTTTGTGGCCTGCACTGGTTTTGCTTAGCAATGCATTGTGTACGTGCTTTTGTGTCCTCTGTGCTTCCACCACCTAATCATCAAGTGGAGATGAGAGGAGATGAATGCACAGTGTGTAGCTGTCCCAGTGACTTGACTGATTTGCTATACTGCCCATTCCAGCTGCATCTAGCATTTCAGAATTAGAAATCGCACCATTGTGTGCCTCTCTACACCTCAACCACATCCTTGAAATAAATCCCAAAAGGCGCTGTTTGGACGCAGTGTGCCATTTCCAGTGTGAGTGTTGCTGCTCCGTGGCTGTCGGACACTTGCACCAGTGGGCCATCCCACTGAGCACAGCCGAGGCTGCACCATCTGCATGGCCCTGGGAAGGCACCCTCATCTTTCCCATTTTTGTGAGTGGAGCAGCCCTGGGACATCAGTGAGGCTGGGTCCTTGTCTCCTGGCACTCCCTCTAAGAGGCGTTCATGTCTGTCACTCTGGTCATCATGATGTTAGCTTTTCATGCACTTTTGTGACAGTTAGAGACCAGCCAACCCTCATGTCAGAAAAGCTTTCCCCAGCTAGTAACTGCTTTTTACTTTGCCTGCAGTTTGGTTTTACCTTATAGAATTGAAACCCATCTGGACAGGGATTGTGTTTGTCTTGTTCCTAGAACAGTCTGTGGCACATTCTTGCTGAGGGAGTGAACTTAAGACTCTGTAGTCAGATCTGCCATTTTTCCTTTAGGGTCCCTGTCCTTGGTGTGGGCTCTAAGTCCCTCCCATGCCAAGGTGATATTGGCACCTTGTGCCATGGTGTGGGGACCTCTTGTTTCCTGGTACATTTATGGTTTCATTTTTCTCATTCAATCAATCTACCTAAAATATCTCATCGGATGTTATTAGATTGGGACTCATTTTCTGCCCATATAATCAGTTTTCCCTTAGTCATTGGACCCTTCATATTCTGATTTTAAAGGCTGCCTTGACCATATAAACAGCCCATGGTTCTCACACTTGGGCCATCCCACTGACATTTTGTGTATTTCTCATCAGTTCACACTCTTCTAATTTGTGGTGTTATATGCTACAGTTACTGTCTAAGGGAATAAGTTTCATCCCTTATTTGTCCTCCTTTTTTTAATTTTTTTTTTTTGCTATTCCTTCATATTTAATTCTTTTAGTAAGTTTTTTAATAATTTGGACAGATTCATTCAAAAAAACATCATTGAGATTTCTCTTGAAATTGTATTCCCGTCATATGCCATTTAATGATGGGGATATATGTTTCGGAAATGTGTCATGCTGTGATTTTATCATGTGAATATCAGAGCACATCTGCACAAACTTAAGTGGTTCAGCCCACTACACACGTCAGCTGTGTGATACGGCTGTCGCTCTTGGGCTATATCCTACACAGCATGTTACTGTATTGAATACTGAAGGCAACTATAACACCATGTTATTTGTGTATCTAAACATAGAAAAGATACTATAAAAATACTGTGTAAAAAATAAAAGTGGGAAAATATATAAAAAATGGTATACCTGAATAGAGCACTTACCATGAATCGCGATTATAGGACTGCAAGTTGCTCTGGGTGTGTCAGTGGGTAGTGAGCAAACGTGAGGGCCTGGGACATCACTGTACTACACATCACTGTAGACTTTATAAACCCTGTACATTGAGGCTCCCCTCAATTTATAAAACACGATTTTAAATCAAGCACAAGAGAAAATGATGACATCAAGAGACATGGTAAACACAAGATATATGAGGGTGCCACCAATGTAACACAGCTGTTTTATAATAAACTGCTTTTTAATCATAGAAAGAGTACATTCTAAAACAATGATGAAAATGGTGGTATATTAAATACATAAACCAGTGACAGTTTATTAAGTATTACATACTATACATAACTATATTACTATACTTTTATATAAGACTGGTGGCAGGTTTATACCAGTATCACCACAAACTCATGAGTAATGTGTTATGCTAGGACAGCGGTCAGCAAACTGCGGCTCGCGAGCCGCCGCAGTTTGCCACTCTGTTGACTAATGAGTTTGCTGACCACTGTGCTAGGACATTATAACCACTAGGTGATAAGAATTTTTCAGTGCTATTATAATCTCATAGGACCACTGTCATGTATGCGGTCTATTGTTGATAGAAGTGATATGTGGCAATTAACTTTAACATTACATACTAACTTGGGGGAATACTAGCATCTTGACAACCTTCTGCTACTGGTCATTGCTCATGTTAAGTTTGGATTTATATAAGGTCCGGGTTGGCATCCTGTAGGCCCTGCACAGGGAAGCTGTCTGTTGTGTAACTTGACTGAACCTAGGGAAGGAAAACTCTTGGCTTGAGAAAGAGAAAGAGAACCTTTATCATGTTAAGTTTCTTTCTGATTCTAAGAAATATCAGAAACAACATGATGGACTTTAGCAAAGTTCTTTTGAGCTTTTAGAGAAATGATCACTATTTTCCCTTTGATGTTGTGACAAAGTTATTGCTATTATCACCTCTTAATGTCAAACCATCCTTGCATTCCCAGAACAACCTTACTTGGTCATAGGATACTTCATCCCTCATTTGTGCTCCATTTAAAAAAAATTTTTTTTGCTATTCTTACATATTTAATTTTTCCAGTAAATTTTTTAATAATTTGGGCAGATTCTAAGAAATATCAGAAATAACATGATGGACTTTAGTCTACTTTTAGGCTTGACTAGGAATATTTTAAGTTATTTAGTCATTTATAACTGGAATTACTCTGTATAGGTTTTTTGAATCTAACTTTGTTAGGTTTTGGTACCAAGTTTATAAAATGAATTGTCCAACTCCCTATTTAATAATGACAATGCTCAACACTTTCTCCTGTGCTTGATTTTCAGCTAATAGTACTGGACCCACCGGTGAGTAGTTGGGTGCCTGTGGCCCACAGCTTACCCACCTGGGTGGCAGGTGCCATGGTGTGGGGACCCCTTATGCCTCCCATAGCCCCTTGTAGAGTCAGCGTAGACTTGGACAGCACAGAATTTTCACATCACTTGTGTCAGCCAGCCCTGCTCCTGGCCCAGACTTCTACCTCTTCTCCCACCCACAGGTAGAAGAAAGCAAGAGTGAGTGGTCTGTTCCACACTGTTTTACTATCTATGCAGCTCAGAAAACAATCGTGGTGGCAGCCAGGTAAGAGCCTTTTACATCTGTATCCCAGTGGGCCCTGGGAGCCCAGGAATAGGGGCTTTCCTGCCACGAGTGATGACAGTCATTCCTACAGTTAGGAGTGATGTGTGCCCCTTGATCACTGCTTCTCCAATAGGGGGAGCCAGAGAACATCCCCACGGACTGGCCATGGCACTGCCAAGCTGCTTCCTGCGCCTCAGGTCGTAGCCCTTCACAAGAACAGGCCTGCCAGGACTCTCGGTCTCCAGGGGCATAGCTCTTTGGCACACTCCAGTTAAGGTGCAGTGCCAGCCCAAACCGGTTTAACTCAGTAGATAGAGCATCAGTCTGTGGACTGAAAGGTCCCAGGTTCGATTCCAGTCAAGGGCATGTACCTTGGTTACAGGCACATCCCCAGTAGGGGGCATGCAAGAGGCAGCTGATCGATGTCTCTCTCATCGATGTTTCTAACTCTCTATCCCTCTCCCTTCCTCTCTGTACAAAAAAAAAAAAAAAAGAGTAAGGTGTAGTGCCAGTGGGTTAATGGGAGAACAATAGGGCGGCCAGGCTGGGGCCC
The DNA here is from genome assembly GCA_004026805.1 of Lasiurus borealis. Classification (NCBI taxonomy): domain Eukaryota; kingdom Metazoa; phylum Chordata; class Mammalia; order Chiroptera; family Vespertilionidae; genus Lasiurus; species Lasiurus borealis. Next base: position 27,189 of record PVJN01021186.1, read on the forward strand.
CTCCTCACCTGCACCCTACCCCCTAGCTGTGCAGCAAGGCTGATGGGCCACAGCTCAGGGGCAAATGGCCACTTTCCCCTATTCCACGTCAGATCAACAAAAGAGGGGCAAGCCCCACCTGTCAGCACCATGCTGTGCTGTCCCTCCCCCGGAGGAGTCAAGTGACTCCAGACCGACTGACGGTTTATCCTTTTCTGGGCAGGCATCCTCTCCCTCCCACCAGGAAATGATCAATGAAGCAACCAATCTTGTATCTGAGACTTTAAAAACCTTGTTTTGGGAACAAACTACACTGTAGAGAACTCCAGTCCACACAAAGGTGCTGCCCAACCTCCTGCCCTGGCAGCCCACAGAGGGATGCAGGCTGGGCCACCAGCAGCGTTCCCGACCATCCTTAGAACCCTTGAGGCAGGCATCCCGACCTCCTGTCCCCTCTGAGAGATTGTGCAGGCCCTGAGGGCCGGCTCTGAGCCTCAGCCTTCCCTCCCATCCCTCCCTTTCCCCACAGCACTCGGCTGGAGAAGGAGAAGTGGATGCATGACCTGAACAATGCCATTGAAGCGGCAAAGAGCAACACGACCCTGGCTCTGCCAGGCAGCGCAGTGTGCATTTCTCCCCGCAGTGAGTTCTGAGAACCCCTGCACGGAGGAAGCTTTCCCATAAATTGTGTCCTCGCTCGTGGCCTGCCCACTAAGCCCACGTGCTCAAGTCCCAGGTAGAAGGGTGGGCTTTGCTCTTGGCCTGGGCACAAAGGCATAGCTCCCTTGCTCTCAGGGCTCCATTCACCAGGATGGTCTTATCCTCGCTAAGCAGATGCCCGATTTCTCCCCCAGGACCCTCTGATGAAGTCCCTCTGGAGCAGGAGTCAGAAGATGATGCACATGGTACCCAGAGCTCCTCAGAGGGGCAGGGCCAGCACCGGGCCAACACCACCGTGCACGTGTGCTGGTACCGGAACACCAGCGTCTCCAGAGCTGACCACAGCGCGGCCGTTGAGGTATGAGGTATAATAACTGGCACAAGCACCCACCCTCTCAGCTTGTGCTTGCTGGGGTAAGGGACCCTGGGGACCCCAGGCGGCAGGGACTGGGCCAGGCCAGGGCGAGCTGCCTCCTGCTCTCTCTTTGGGCAGGAAATTGGCTTGGAGAAGTCCCCTCAGGCACAGCACCAGGGTTTTTGCCAGAGCTGTGGAGCGACAGTCACCCTCAGAGTCATCCTCAGGACTTGAGCAACCCAGTGAGGAAAAAACTCAGGGCCCCGTGTGCTGGGAAGAACAGGGAAACTGATGTTTCCAGAGTGCTCTTGAAAGGGGCTGTCACTGCTTCCACCTCCACCATCAGGAGCACCCCCATACACACACCTCTCAGGGGGCACCTGTGAACAGAAGTGTCCCCTGAGCTTGAGCAGCTCAGCCATCTGTGCCATCCTGTGGGTGCCTGCTTGGGTGGTGAAAGTCACAGAGGTGCTCAGAACCTGTGTCCCTCATGGTGAGGGTACAGGAAAGAAGTGTGGTACCAGCAGGAGGGTAAGAGGTACAAAAGGAGGGAGCACTGAAGAGAGGCGTCTGTCCTAGGCCAGGGCTCCCAACTTACCTCAGCACAAGAGCGGCTCGGTCCTAAGGCTGCCCAGTGGACACCTGCTTGGGCTGGGGTTACATCCCTGCCCTCATTCAGCATGTGAAAGAACCTTCTAGACTTGGCTGCACATGGTCCATTACAATATCCTCCCTGGTGCCAGGGCATTTGTGAAGATTGTAGGGGGGAGAGGGGACTGGCTGTATTCTTGGGGAGCACACCTGCTCCCAGGAGATCCCAAGAGGATGGAGCCAGGAGGGTGATTGCTCTGATGGGCTGTGGTCTTTTTTGCTTTTTCCTTTTAGAATCAGCTTTCAGGGTATCTGCTAAGGAAGTTCAAAAACAGTAATGGCTGGCAGAAGCTCTGGGTGGTCTTCACCAATTTCTGCTTGTTCTTCTACAAAACACATCAGGTAAGGGTGCTTACCAGGGCCCGGGTAGCCTGCCCATGTTGCTAGAGGGCCCACCATGCCCTTCTCTCTTATTTCAGAATCTCCTTACCCTCGCCCAGGGCCTCTCCCTGCGGCTCTGTGTGACACTACTGCCACCGGAGGGGAGGAGGGGGGAGGAGGAGAGGGGACTGGGGAATGCCCATGGAACCATGCTGCCTTCTAGGATGACTACCCCCTGGCCAGCCTCCCCCTGCTGGGCTACAGTGTGAGCGTCCCCAGGGAGGCTGATGGCATCCACAAGGAGCATGTCTTCAAGCTGCAGTTCAAATCTCATGTTTACTTCTTCCGGGCTGAGAGCAAGTACACATTTGGGAGGTAACTGCGGTCGACTGCCTGGTTCTCCTGCTCCCACTGGGGGCTGGAGGCCAGTTCCTGGTGCTGGGCAGAAAGGGCTGCCCACGGCTTCCTGGGTTTTCACTGGCCCTTGTCTTGTCCCATTCACTCCACATCGTGGGAAGGGATTTGAGCACAAGCCCTCTGTCAGATGGCCAGAAAGTGCCCTGCTTCCCCAGCGGGCATCCTGGGCTTTCTGATGGGATAACCCCTCTGCAGGTGGATGGAGGTGATTGAGAGAGCCAGCAGCTCGCCCGGGAAGGCTGGGGGCCCTGAGGAGGCCTGAAGCCCATTCTGCCTAGTTGAGGACAGAGCCCAGGAAGCAAAGCGCCGACAATCCAGGCCCTACAACTGCTCATCCTGAGTCTTCCTGACGATGGACCAGCTGCATGGGTGGGCCTCACCGTGACATCTGGGAAGGACACTGTCCCCTCGAAGTCCCAGTGCAGTCCCTTGGCCCTGTGGGGCCCTGGCAGGAACACCAAAGTGCAAATGCAGGCCCAGCTCCAGGGTGGCAACCAAGCTGGTGCTCACCTGCCCTCTCCTCTTCTAGAACAGGGTCCTGCTGAGAAATGGCTTTGAGCAGGAACTAGGGTGGCCCCAGATCACCCACTGCTGTACACAGGCCGGGCTGCCCTGTCCTTCAGTCTGTGTCAACTAGGGGTGAGGCACAGGCCTCAGGTCACAGCTGCACAAAAGTCCAGCATAAGCCACTCTGGTGCCCACCCCACTTACCTCTGGAGAAGGGGAAACCAAAGTTCCGTATGGCCCTGGTAGGGTGAGGGCCTCTAATTTATTAGCACCCAATATTTCTTAACAAGTGCAAGTAGACGTACACCTGCTTGTGTGTGTGGCTGAAAATAAAGGACATCTTTCTGCATCTGCCTGCTCAGGGCTGTCGAGACCCTGCCTGGCCTGGATCCCCACCCACCACCAGTCCATCTTCATTTAAGGTCTTTATTGAAAGTGGCAGAAGCCTCTCAATGTCCTATGAAAACTAACACCTTAACCTCAGAGTATAAGGGGAAATAAGGAAGTTCGGTTTTCTTAAACAAAAGAAACATCCTGGCTGACACTCGTACTTTGAGAAGACACAGTACCCGATCCAACACCACAAGGCAAATCTACAACCACTGTGGGCCAACGTGGGCCCTGGGTGGGGGCGGGGGCCTGGGGGAGTGGGGGAGAAGGCTGATCTGTCCAACAGCTTCCCCACCTCCGTTCCAGTGGCTACCATCCTGTGAGCCCAAGGAGGGGATGGCTATGCCAAGGGGAGCTGAGGGGGCTGCACCTGCCGCCTCCGGGGCTGCACAGTTCTCCATGAGTCTTTGCTGCCAGGTAACCTCAGCCAGGCCGGGAGGAAATGGAAGCGGACAGCCCTCAGCACAGGGTTGGGGGGCCTTGTTCCACAAGAGGTTCCAAGTCAGCAGTCTGTACAGAGCTCAAAACAAGACCTTCTCTTCCCTCTGCACAAACAGCAGCTTTAGCGGGTGGACGGCAGGTGGTTTCTGTTGTGTGAAAACCTAGAGGAGAGAGGCCCTGTCACTACCTCAGGCTCCAGTGCAGGCCCACAGGAAGCCACCAGGTAGCATGGGCGGAGGTCAGCCACACAGAGCAGGCCGGGGGGGGATGGGGGCACCTCCCACTGTAGCCCACTATTGGCAGGAAAGGCCACCCTCCTCTCTCCAGCCCTGAAGCTATATAACAGACAGGAAGAGAGGCAGAGAGCCTCTTCCAGAGTGACCCCTATAGCCCGCCCTGGGGTCCCACCCCAGCTCCCCCTCACCTCTGCACCCGTTCCACCAGGTGAGCCATCAGCTTGTCAGAGATGCCGGGGCAGGACTCCTCGGCCAGGCTGAAGGCGTTCTCCAGCTCCTCCAGAGCCCCCACGCCCCCGCCGCTCTGCCTGTGCTTCTCTTTGAGCTGTGGACAGACCACCAGGGGCCTGGTCAGAGGCTCACACTGAAGGCTTCTCAGGCCCTCTCCTGTGACTTGCATTTGGGGGCCCCACACAGGGTCCTTCCACCATAAAGCCAGGATGGCTGGGTCCAACCAGGTTGCCCCCTCAGTCCCAAGTCTTGGTTCTCAACAGGGGTGTCTCTGCCAGTCTCCCATGCTGTGGTAGGCCCAACTAACTATAGGACTTCCTCCCAACTGTGACAGCTCAGGTTCAGGTTCAACAGACTTGAGAAAACAGCTCAGAAACTAACTCCCAGAGTGCACTGCACAGCCAGACCACCTGCTCTGACCCCCTTCAGCCTCCATGCTGCCCCAGTTAGGGACAGGTCAGCACGGCCCTCCCTGCCACCTGACACAAATGAGGAAGAGCCTGCATGTCTCCCAGTTCATCCCACCAGGCAGTCCAGACCTCAGGCCCAGCTTACAGGATCAGGACCCCTAAGGGATGCCCCTGCCAGCCTGGGTGGGGCTCTGCCTCCCCACTGGGCTCACTGGGGAAGCTGCAGCAGCCTTCAGATCCCTGCACCCCATAAACATACACACGTGCTCCAAGAAGCTTGGGATATGGTAGTCTTGCCCTCCTCTCCAACACCTGTCAACTTTCAGGCCCTGCCCCACATGGGGCGCAGCCTCTAAACCCAAGTATTTAAGCTGAGCTCATAATTGCCCTCAGGGTCCATGACAACCAGTTCCATCCAACCTCCTTCCCTCAAATTCCAGGCTTTGGGGCTAGAAGCGTGCCTGCCCTGCCCAGATGCCCCCACCTTCCTCAGGAAGACTCTGCTGTACCCCTGGATTCCAGGTGCTGCCTTCACTCTGGGGTAGGAAGTGGTCACTCTGGGGGCTCTCGGCTGCATCGTACTCCCATCAGCAGATGACACAGATACAGGGTCAATTGCCCTGAAGCAAGAACTAGACCTCAGGATGCTTCTGGTCATCCCATATGTTTACAGTTCAAAGCCATTCTGGGGCCCCAGGCAGGTCAAGGGCAGGCGAGGGAACTTGAGGACCATGTTAGGGCAGTCAGTCTCAGCTGTTCCTAGTCCTGCTGCTACAAAGCTTGGCCAACAGTTAAACCACTGTGAACTCCAAGGGACCTGGAACCCTATATATTGGGCACTGCAGCCCTGTGCCCCACAGAACCCCCAGCCGAGTCCTCACCTCTCCAAAGACAGGCCGGACCAGCGTGGACAGGCACTGGGACCGCGGCTGCCTCTTGACAGGCTCTACAGACTGCAAAAGCAAGGCCACAGCGAGGTGAATAGGGCAGAGAGGCAAGTGGGTGCCCAGGGCAGGTGTGCCCCACCCTGGTCCCACTTCTTTGAGAGATGCAGAATGTGAGAAGCACAAGGTACCCTCCCAGCACATGCAGGTCCGGGGCCTGGGGCCCACACCTTCTGGGGGCCATGCAGGGCCGTCCCCTTGTGCAGCTTGCTGTGCGGGCTCGGCCGGATGGTTGGAGGGAAGGTCCAGATGGGGCCCTGTTCTCCGTCCTCAGCATCTCCATCACTGCAGAGGAGAATGAAGAGTCAAGAGAGCCCTGAGGGCCAGGATTCAGGGGGATCCCAAGCACTCCCACCCCACTACTTTCTGAGGCATCCTCACGGCCCTAAATGCTGAGTAGGGCCCTTGCTCAGGCTGCAAGAGCCAGGTGGCCACAAAGGTCCTCAGAAACCAGCACCCAAGTTCCTGCCCTGGAGCAGGGACCCCTCGCATGTCATAGCCCAGAGCTGAAGCCCTGCACGACAAGCAGACCTACATGTCCGAGTCCTCGGAGCTGGACTCCTCGCCGTGCCCCTCGGACTTCCAGCGCTTGTAGCGGTCGATGAGCTCCGTCAGGAAGGAGGTCTTCCTGGTGTATCGTGTGATGAACTTGTGCTTCAGGAGCTCTTTGGCGGTGGGCCGCTGCGGGGAATGGGCAGGTATCACTGGGTGAGTGACAGCTGGGCTCATCCTTCAAACTGCTGGAGCTTGGACTCCAGCCAGCCAGGCTGGAGATGGGCCTGGCCATCCAGCTTTCTGACAGGAGCCAGTGAGGGGTTCCAGAGGAGGGCAACCAGAAAGCTAGGCCAAAACCCTCCAAGAGCTTCCCTAGACCCTGAACTAGGAGGGGCTTAGGGTCCTGTCACCTCCCATTCCCACTACAGACCTTCCCAGAGGACTGGAACTGTCTAGCCCACCCATGTAGCCAGGGGCGCGAAGGCTTACGAAGCGGGGGTCCTTGTTAAGGCAGGCCTCCACAAACTCCTTGAAAGGCTTGCTGTGGTGGCCCTCCAGTGTGGGCGGGCTGTTCTTGGGGATCAGGAACAGGACACGCATGGGGTGGAGGTCAGAGTTCGGAGGCTCACCCTTGGCCAGCTCAATGGCTGTGATCCCCAGCGACCAGATGTCGGCCTGGACAGAACCACAAAGAACAGTTGCCACTAGAGGCACCCTGAGCCCTATTGCAGCCACCCTCATGCCTGCCATGCCCACCTTGAAGTCATAGGCTGACTGCTTGATGACTTCGGGTGCCATCCAGAAGGGGGTGCCCACAAATGTGTTCCTCTTGATCTGCGTGTCCGTGAGCTGCCCCGCCACCCCGAAGTCTGCCAGCTTCACGTCACCTTGCTCTGAGAGCAGCACGTTGGCAGCTGCTCAACACAGGACGGGGGGACGTCACCCTTTGAGTCACATGGACTCCCACCCTATATGCAGCTGCAAAAGACGTGCCTGCTGGCAGCCACCTGGCCTCCGGGGACACCAGCAGAGCTGTCCCTGGGACCTCATCTTGTCTCTCCTCCATCCAGCAGGCTGGAGATGAGGGCAGATCTGTCCACCCTCAGACCCAAAGCCAGAGGACAGTGCCAGCAAGCCAGGGGCCCACCCTGAGCAGCCCCCCAGGCCAAGCTCCAGGACCCCGCCATAGTTTGCCTTTTATGACAGATCCCCAAAACACAGTAACTGCCCTTCTCTCCAAACCGCCCAACAGGCAGAGCTTTCCCCTCACTCCACCACCCAACATGCAAATTCCCTCACTCCACCAGGGTCTCCAGTCAGACTCTCAGCCACATCCCTCCTAGGGACACTTAGCGGGACAGCCCACACGTCACAAAAGAATGTCCACTTTTGGCTTAAATGGGTCCCTTACACTAGGCGCACAGGTGTTTTTGCCATACAGAAATACGGTGCTAAGTTCTACCAGTTACTGGCTATGTTTCCTG
>PVJN01021187.1:0-34997 GCA_004026805.1 Lasiurus borealis
TAATAAAGAACATTATAAACTGATGAACAAAAGGATAGATACAGAGGCAGTAAAGCATCAAACAGACTGTGAAATTACAGCAGGGAGATTAAAGTTAGGTGAGGTAGATAAGAGATCAATCAAAGGACTTGTATGCATGCATATAAGCATAACCAATGAACATAGACACTGGGGGGGGGGGGTTGGGGTATGCCTGGGAGGCGGGCAATGGAAGATATGTATACATGTAACACATTAATAAAAAAATTAAAAAAAGAACTTTTATGCTTTTCCTTTTTAAATGTTTTGGACATTATTCTGCAAGCAAATAGGAAACAGGATTTTGACCAGTTAGAATGACATGGCCAGTTAGGTTTCTAAAATAGTAATTCTGGCTGCATTATGCATGATTGAAGTGCAAAGTGCTTGCATATCTTTTGCGATGGTCTAGGTCGGGGTGGGTAAGAGCTGGATAAAAATAGCTAGACACAGGGGAGCTTTTGTGTTCCATGCAATGGAGTGTTTCCTACCTCACCCCTCCTCTTTCCCAGAAAATACATTTAGTCTTAAGAAATTGGAAAACCTCTTAAGATTCTACCATCCAGTTTTCTTTGCTTAGTCAGCTCAGGTAAATTACTTTAATGCCCATATTGTAAGGGAAGCATATTCCAATTTGGGAAATATATATATACATATATATATATATGCGTGTGTGTGTGTGTGTGTGTGTGTGTGTATATATATATATATATATATATATATATATATATCACATGCCATTGAAATTTTGCATTTTAGTGCAATGAGAAAAATGAAGTAGGTAGGGAAATGTATTGATATGTTCCTAATGATATAATCTACTTCCATAATGTAATGTATATTTAGAAGAAATAAAGTTAATTTTATGTTTATAATGCCATAATAATGAGAAGGAAATGGTATATATGTGGGAACTAAAACTAAAATGAATGTTATTTTAAAGCAAGATCTTCAAAACAAAGACATTTTTAATGAGAAAAATATATTGATTCATGTTATATGGTATCACTTGATTTGATAGTTGGGATTTACATATGTTTTATAAATCATTTCCTAATCCATCCTATTATTAATTTTAGCTATAGATTGGTGCCGAGATCAGTAAATGACACACTAAACCCATTCACCCAACATGCCCTACTTAGTTCAGATTTTTTCCAGAACACACCACACACACACACACACCTCTCCTTGGCATTATAGATATTTTTCAGAGAGACTCCTGATATTCTATCATGCAATTCTATCATGACATATGCATTTAGCAACTAATTTTTGTTTCTTACTTTTGTTCCTATGCTGGAAGGCACTTTTGCAGTTGTTCCGTTTTCCTGAAAATGACCAAAAACAGCTCCACTAGCCATTGTGGATGATGCCATCAAATTAACACATGGGGTGTGTAAATTTACAGTAAGAAGGAAATTTTATTAGAGATAATAGGTCTTAAAATTGCTCAAGAACAGATCACCCCATGACCATCTGGTCCCATATTAGTTAATTTCTCTTATAATTTAGGAATTAGTGTTTTTGAAGTACATGGCATGTGAACCATGCCTAGAAGCTTTGTCCTATGTAATTTGGACATTCTGCCTTTAACTATCAATATCACTAAAATGATACAGACTGATTCCAGAATGAATGTCCTGTTGTGTGGCTTATACTGTAACTCTTGAGTTACACTTTTTTTTTTTTTTTACTATATGAGCCTTACAGTGTTTATAATTTTATTGGAAACAGCAGATATCAGCACCCTCATTAACACCTCCCACCTTTCTCTTCTGTACTTGAGAAGTTGGCAGCACTGCAAATGGAACAGAGGCTAAGGTACCAGACGTGGATCTGACACAGATGGACATGAATTGTCCTGCACCACTTTGGGATTCTTCCAAATTTAGTTAGTGCAATAATTCGCCAAGATCCTTATTCCTACCTCCCAGGGCCATGCTTTGCCATGGTCATTGCTCAAACCTGAGGTTTAATGCGCCAAAATTAGCAAACTGTCATGTAAGTTTTGCCCTTTTGACACATTTATTGTTGATTAGGTTGTAATTGGTAGAAGTATGAAAGGTATGTGACTGCTTCAGGGTTATTCATATTTTTTGCTGTATACTTGGTATACTCAGGAAAATGTGTAATTGATAATTTTTAAAATTATGGAAAACACTATAAGTGCATTTAATATAGAAAGAGTATTAAAATATTGACTCATGAAGTTATTAGCTTAATTTTAATCTAAGCTGCTTGTATCTTCAGCTATATATCAAACACATTTCACAAAAACTCAGGGTCATACAATTTTATAGAGAATACTAGAGGCCAGATGCACGAAATTCATGCACGGGGGTGGGGGCATGGCATGTGTGTCCCTCAGCCCAGCCTGCACCCTCTCCAATCCGGGATGGCAATCAGACATCCCTCTCACAATCCAGGACTGCTCGCTCCCAACCATTCGCCTGCCTTCCACTAACCACTCCCCTGCCAACCTGATTGATGCCTAACTGCTCCCCTGCTGGCCTGATTGCCCCAACTGCCATCCCCTGCCAGCCTAGTCACTTCCAACTGCCCTCCCCTGCCAGTTCAGTTGCCCTTAACTTCTCTCCCCTACTAGCCCCGTCTCCCCCAACTGCCCTCTCCTGCTGGCCTGGTTCCCCACAACTGCCCCCCCCTGCTGGCCTGATTGACCACAACTGCCCTCCCTTGCAGGCCATCTTGTGGCAGCCATCTTGTGCCACATGGGGGCAGCCATCTTTGACCACATGGGGTGGCCATCCTGTGTGTTGGAGCGATTGTCATTTTGCATATTACTCTTTTATTATATAGGGTTATTATATCAGATAAAATAACAAATCAATACCAGCCCACATAGTATACTTTATATTAAATCAATCATGAAATTTAAATCATATCACCATGTATTGAACAGATTTGAGGTGCGTGAAGATTGGGAAAAGAAGTACTAAAACTTTTCAGATCTTGAGAACTCCCGCAAGGTAATTCTTTTGAAGTTTCTATCATTAGTGAGTTCTCCATTTGTTTTATCAATACTTGTATTTGGGTTTTATGAAAGGGAACTGTACTCTGCCTATCTTAATGAAGATAGAATACAAGAAGATAGACATTGGGTCAATCACAGAGGCGTTCTCTGTCCAGCACAGACTTCAAGGACGGATAGGAAAAGGATATTTCCAGGAAGTATAAAAATAAAAATAGTTAGGGGGAGATATCAACCAAAGGACTTGTATGCATGAATATAAGCATAGCCATTGGGCAGACACCATGGGGGTAATGGCATGAGCGGGGAAGCAATGGGGGGAATAAGGGCATATATGTAATATATTAATCAATAAAGAAAGGAAAAAGATAAGAGTCCTATGAACAGAATTTAGAATATTCAAATCAAGATAAACCCGTTCCTACAATTCCCCTCCAGATTTTCAGAGAAGTATTTGATTGGCCTTCTTTGGTGGTTATGCACAGTCCTGGGCCTAACTTGAGAATACAAGGTTGGTAGTTCCGTTCGGATCCCATTAATAGAGAAGTGGTGTTGCTTGTCATTGTTTACTTGCTGGTTTGATTTTTAAATTGCTGAACAATATTCCTCCCTTAGTCTCTTCTTCCTGCGTCCTCAAATGGTTCTCTCTTTGCCCTCAAGTGAAGCAGGATACCGAACTCCTTCCGTGCTGAAATGAATACTTAATCATTTTGTATTATTAATAATTTCTAAACTGAAACAAATTATCATAAACAATCAAATGTTACTGATAGGCTTTGTCACCATAGTTGTTCTCTCTGTTTGCTTTTTTATAAATTAATGTGTTACATGCATCCATATCTTCCCATCGCCCGCCCCTCCTAGACATATCCTAACCCCCCAGTGTCTTGTGTCCATTGGTTATGCTTATATGCATACAAGTCCTTTGGTTGATCTCTTATCTACCCCATCTCTCCTTAACCTTCCTGCTGTTATTTGACAGTCGGTTTGATGCTTTACTGCCTCTGTACCTATCTTTTTGTTCATCAGTTTATAATGTTCTTTATTATCCACAAATGAGTGAGATCATGTGGAACTTCCATTTTACCCAGCAGTCCCACTCTTAGGAATATATCCTAAGGAAGTAGAAACACCAATCTCTGCTTTTTTATTCCCACTGTCATTGCTAGTTTTTGTCCTAGGAATCTATTTTTTATTTATGTGAGATAAATCTAAATAATTTGGTTAGAGGTAGGTTTGGGTTGGTATCAAGGTTAGAAATAATTGTATTTCTGTATCTGATTCCTAACCTTCTTTAAGAATTCCTTTTCATGCACCCTCCCATTTCTGTTTTTGGATCTCTGCAGTATTTCAATTCAATAAACATTTATTTTGGCGTACTGAGTGTCAGTCCAGAAAAGGTAAATACCTCTTATTACATGTGCCAACACTGATAAAACAGTAGATGGTGTGTGGTGCTGAGACTTATGATGGAGAGAACAATGGAATCTTTTAACAACATCATTAATAAAGAAAGGGAGTATGGCCCTCGCTCAGTTTGGCTCAGTGGACAGAGCGTCGTCCTGCAGACCGAAGGGTCCTGAGTTCTATTTAAGTCCAGGGCATGTACCTTGGTTGCAGGCTCCTGTCCCTGGTTGAGGGCATGCTGGAGGCAACCATTGGCTGTGTCTCTCTCACCTAGTTGTTTCTCTCTGCCTCTCCCTCTCCCTTCTACTCTCTCTAAAACTCAATGGAAAGAATGTTCTTGGTTGAGGATTAAATAAAAAGGGGTATGGACACAGCTCTCACACACTCTGTTTCAGTTTTTATTCCCACTATATGGGATAAGAGAGAAACTTAATTTGGCCCAGCCCTTGTGGACATTATTTGAATCAAATTGGAAAGACTTGAGCTTGGTATCTCAGTTAGGAAGTTCCCATAATACTTTAGGTGAGTGGAGATAAAGACCTAGATAGGGCAGTGATACTATAAATGGAAATAATGGTATGGATAAGTGGATAATTTATTTGTTATGACTAAAAAGATGCTGTAGATACCTTAGCACTTTAGGCACATTCTATGCTCACTAGAGCACTGAAGAGAAGCTATGTCTTTTTTTTTTTTTTTTGCTCTTTTATTTGCCTTAAGTACTTTCACCAGGTTTTCTAGTTCCATCTTTAGGTGATACTCCCCCTTTTCTCTCCATTTTATTCAGTGTAGTCTTACAAGGTATGAATGCTTGGCCTCACCAGCCTGAAATTCTGTTCTTTAATAGTCCAACCGACTTTGTTTAAATGGATGACTCCCATCCAGTGACCAAAGTAGGCAGCATGGACAAAAATGGCAGAACATTACCTGGATCAAGGACCCATGTTTCCCACTGACAGGGATTCTCTGAGTTCTCATTTAGGAAAGAAAATTGTTATACAGACTAATCGTTATTGGCTTATGATATCCGCATGCCTTAACCATAAAATATGGCGGTTACAATTTTAGTAATAGAATTTCACATTACTGCCACTTTAGTAATAATTGAGAAGAGTAATGTAGACTCCTTTATTCTCAGTAACTGTCCTGATATACCCATCTTGCTGGGTATGAGGTAAACTAATTTTGATCTCATCTGATATAAACTCATTCCGATCCTATAATGTAATCAGTCACTTTAGCTTTAACTAAGTTTCATTGGAAGATTGCTTTCTACTTGAGATCTCTCTACCTCTCTCTAAAATAGTACCCGAGGTATGAAGAAGTGGCTGTCACGGCACTGTGTTGTTGAGAGGAAATGGATCACCTCATCTCATGTTAGTTTTGGGGGGAATGATGGCAGAATCCATCCATTGGTGTTTGGCTGGTAGCTGCTGATTGAAATTGACAGAAAAACTCATAGTTCAGAATCTCTCAGCTCACTTAGGCCTTTTAAAGATCCCTGGCTTATTCAGCCACTTGAAAATGTCCCTGAGATTGCCTGGCTTGTCTTCCTTCGTTTTCCAGAAAAGGCAATTTCACTGTTTTACGGTTACCAAGCCCTCTTAAAAATATGCCCAGTGGCTGGCCTATAAAAACGGAGGAAGGCCTGATAGGGCAAACTAAGTGATCTCTGTGCCTAATCACATCAGCCTGCTTTGTAAGCTGAGTTAAAACTATTTTTTTTAATTTTTAAAAAACTTTTTGTTAACCCTCACCCCAGGATATTTTTTCCATTGAATTTTAGAAAGAGTGAAGGGAGGGGGAGAGAGTCAGAGAGAGAAATGTGGATGTGAGAGAGATGGGTCCCCTCCAGCACTTGACTCTGGTCAAGGCCCTGGATGGAGCCTGCGAACCATATACATGCCCTTGTCCGAAATCAAACCCAGGACCCTTCAGTCTACAGGCCTGCGCTCTATCCACTGACCCAACCTGGCGTGGGCAGTCCTTGTGGTATTTCTACAATCGCCCTGAACAGCAATTTCCTTCCAGTGTTCCAAATGGAGACAGAGATGTCCTCACTCCTCACAACTTACAGGACATACTTCTCTTGACTGAAACATAAGAAGGGAAAAGAGAGATGTGCATCTTCCTCTCCTCTATCTGCGCCCTGTCCCTTTCCCACAAGACTCCAGTAAAAAGAAATAAAAAGCGCATCCATACTTCTCAAAAATTTTTATCTTACCACATTATCAGTACATAAGATAAATTAAAGAAATTTTATTAGGACTTTTCTTTATGGTATCTGTCAACTTTATCACTTACTCTCAGAAAGACTTCAATCTGTTCTGTTTGATTTATTGAAATAATTTTCAATGCCTCTTGCCTTTTTTTTTCTCTTCCCACACCAGGCTATTTTGCATTCTGTTGCCAGATTATTCTTGTGATTGCTCTGCTTTGATTATATCATTTTTTTTTCCTTTAAGACACTGTAGAATTATGTCTCATCGTTTATCTAGTATTCTCTTTCAATTCTACGCCTGCTGAGTCCCAAAACTCTTTTCTTCTTATTGTAATCTCTTTAGGACATTCTCTTCAATTTCTTCCTTCCTCCTGCCTTTGTTTATTGTCTTGCCCTTATGATAATTAGCCATCACTGAGTGTGTCTTTAGAGGCTACTAGTAGACCTAGGGGTATGAAATTGACTCCCTCCACAACTATACTTTCTTCTAAGGTGTCAGCAGAGAATTCAGTCTGTAAAACATATGGAAGTGATATAAGTTTTGGTATCCACTCTTTTCTGTGTATATACATCTTTCCTCCAAACTTAATTAGGAGCATCTTCAACAACAACAAAAAATGCATCTATTTTTTCTTCAGCTTTCAGTGTCTAATGGGCAGCATTGATCACTAGATATTTTTTCAACAAAATTGAATAGGACCTTAAAAAAAACATGTAGAAAAGCATTGGTTTAAATGATAGGAATATTGCTTTTTTATGTGGTCCTTTAAATTGATTTTTTAATATTTTCATTAATATCCTGTACTATTCTTGCAATTTAAAATTGTCTCAACAGTACTGTAATTTAATTACATTGTGATTCAAGCATACTGTGTAAAGTTTTATTTACAAAACACCAGTAAGTCTGCAGTTAATGATAAACTAATTCTTTGGTGTTTTTTTCCAAAGATTTTATCTACAATATTTGAAGCATGCTGCTCCTCAACTGTGATTATGATTATCTTCTCATGTTTATATCGTGTCATTGAAGAAAATTCACAATTTCTTACTCTTCAGTTTTAAACTAAATCATCCTGACATGAATCTAATAAAATTAGTTGTTTAGAACAGATGGTTCATCAGATATTTGAACCCAAGTAAACATGATGTGGTAGATTCTGTACATTATTAAGGTTTCTTAATTCAATTAATGGCCACGCTATAGTTCTCTTACAAAAAATTAAGATTTACACATAACACTACCTTTAGATTCTATAGATATGAAATTAAAGGATTGATTTTGATGATGCCTTGTGACTTTCCATCTAGTTGTTACATTCTGTGTGTATATGATCAGAACATCTATCAGTCCCACTAACTTTAGTACAAGTATTTCCCTGAGGAGAAATATACCTATTTGGTTGAAGGGTCTAACTACTGTACTGAAAAATTACTTTGGTTGAAAAGCAATGATACATTGCTTGTGCAGGAATACTTAATTGGCAGCTATTGTAAGAAGATGTTCTTTAGCTCTAAACTATCCCAAAGATCCTGAAAAAGGTAAAGGTATCAGGGGAAAAAGGCACTTTGGTAAATGTTCAGTGTATGGCATGGGCTTGGAATTTTCTCATCAAATTTAGACCGATCTTGACAATATTATAAGGGTAATGTTTTTTCAAGGATGAAATGTTCTTGGTCAGTTTCTAATGAGTAGATGTGCATAAATTATTCTATTGTCTTTGTATTTGGATACGCAGGTCATCTTTGAAATATTTTCCATTGTTGTTAAGAGTTAAGAAAAAACTAGAAATACCAATCAGAAGGCATATATGCACCCCTATGTTCACAGC
Organism: Lasiurus borealis; assembly: GCA_004026805.1. Taxonomy (NCBI): domain Eukaryota; kingdom Metazoa; phylum Chordata; class Mammalia; order Chiroptera; family Vespertilionidae; genus Lasiurus; species Lasiurus borealis. The sequence goes on from PVJN01021187.1 coordinate 8,468, forward strand.
AGCACAATTTACCATACCTGAGATTTGGAAATAGCTTAAGTACCCATCAGCAGATGAGTGGAATTAGAAAACTATGGAACAAACAAACAAACAAACAAATAAATAAATAAAACTATGGAACATCTACACTGCTATAAAAAAGAAGGAATTCTTACCATTTGCAGCAGCATCGATAAACCTGGAGAGCATGATGTTAGGTGAAATGAGCCAGGCAATGAAAGAAAAATACCACATGATCTCACTTATTTATGGAAAATAAACATTATAACCTGATGAATAAAAAGATAGATAAAGCCTGACTGGTTTGGTTCAGTGAAGAGTGACAGCCTGTGGACTGAGGGGTCCCGGGTTCGATTCTAGTTAAGGGCATGTTCCTTGGTTGTGAGAGGCAGCTAATTGATATTTCTCTCTCATCGATGTTTCTAACTCTCTATTCCTCTCCCTCCCTCTCTGTAAAAATTAATAAAATATATATTTTTAAAAAGATAGATACAGAGGCTGAAAAGCACCGAACAGACTGTCAAATTACAGCGGGAAGGCTGGGGAGTGTTGGGCAGGGAAGGAAATAGATCAGCCAAAAGACTTGTATGCATGCATATGAGCACACCAATGGACACAAGACACTGTGAGGGTGGGGGAATGAGGACATGGGATAGGGGGTAGGGGAGGCTGGGAGAAGGTGAATGGCGAAGAAAAAGGAGATATATGTACTAATATATGTAATACTTTAAACAGTAAAAATATTTAAAAATCAACAAAAACATTTTTTAAAATAAAAAAAGAAAGAAATAGGCGTGCTTATTTTTGAGTTGGACAATAGCAGCACTGATTCAGAAGAAAAAATCTAGTATATTTCAGGACCCTTACTCTCTAAATATACCTCTAATAAAACGGTCATAGTCCCTATTATTTTGCTTTTTCAAAATTATTTTCAGTGGATTATAGTTGAAACTGTACATCTCACATAATTTAATAAGTGTACCTACTTATTCAAATTGCTAAATAATTCATTGACAAACATGGATAATGCTTGTATAAGAAATAAGTCACATGGAAAAATTTAAGAGCCATATAATTTTACTGTATGTGGGATACAAAACAAAGCAGCAAATAAACAGTTCAAATAAATATGGACTCATAGACACCAACAACAGTATGGTGGTTATCAGAGTGAAACTTAAGGCAATGAGGGAGAGGTAGAAGAGGTTCAAAGGGGTCAATGTATGCTGATAGAAGGAGATTTGACTTTGGTTGGTGATTACACAATGGAGTGTACAGCTGGTGTATTATAGTATTTTACACTGGAAAACCATAAAATCTTATTATTCATTGTCACACCAATAAATTTAAAATAAAAATAAAAATTTTACTCAAATGTACCTAATAGAATGAAAGAGATTGAGTCAAGTGGAAAAATTTATTAAAAATCATTTTGAAATGATTTAAAGTAATATTCTTCCTTTCCTAATTTTGTTTTCTTTTTACTTTAGTTGGCATACAATATTGTATTAGTTTCAGGTTTACCATAATGTGATTCAACATTTATATACTTTAGACAATACCTCACTAAGTCTAGTAATCATTTATCACCTTGTTATACTTATCACAGTGTTGACTACATCCCTCCTCACCTTTGTCACACATCCCCTCACATCCCTCCCTTCTTGAAAACATCACTTCCTAATTTCCAAAGGATAACACCTAATCTTCTTTCATATTCATTGTTTCCAACTCTGTAACTTCATCTTAATAATCAACATTAACACCATCTATTGCCCATAATTTTTATTAATTTCCTGCACCCTCTTGCAGGTGAACATCCCCCAAGGGGTCCTTAGTGCTGCACAGAGGAGAGAGAGGTTCCAGCCACTGCCTCTGTGCTCCCAGCTGTGAACCGTGCCTCCAGCTGAGTAGTGCTCCCCCTGTGGGAGCACACTGACCACCAGGGGGCAGCTCCTGCCTTGAACTTCTGCCCCCTGGTGGACATTGCACATAAGGTTTTATTATATAGTATAATAATAATAATAATAATAATAATAATAATAGTTATTATTATTTTTTTAAAAAACCCTCATCTGAAGAATGTTCTTTTATTTATTTTATAGGCAAGGGAAGGGAGAGGAAGGCTTGGATAGAGGGAGAGAGGAGGAAGGGGAGGAGGGGGAGGAGGAAAGAAAACGAAGGAAAAGGAGAAAAAGGAGAGAGAGAGAGAGAGAGAGAGAGAGAGTGAGAGAGAGCTCTCAGTTGCCTCCCACACACATCCTGACCAGGGATTGAACCCACAACCTGGGTATGTGCTCTGACTGGGAAAGGAACTTTTCTCTTTTATTTCTTTTGGAATCTCATCTTAGTACAGTGGTACCTCCAGATATGAGTTTAATTCGTTCCGTAACCTTGAGGCGTGGGAAACTATGAGACACTGGAGTTGCGGTAAAATGGTGGGTCGTGTGCAGCTGGCGATTACCCCTATCTCAAATGTTGCTCGTATTTCAAAGCAAAAATCTCTCGCTTGATGGCTCGTATCTCAAAAATCTCGTATGTTAGGGCACTCGTATCTCGAGGTACCACTGTAGTTGGAGACCTAACTCTTATCCTTATGTGTGTGTGTTTTTCTGATGCGCTTTCACTTCATGCATTCATTCATTAAGCATTACTGTTCACATACCATAGGTGATAAACTTCATTAGTCATGGGGAATATAAAAATGCATAGCATTCTCTCTCCTTTGAAGCAGGATTTCATAGAAGACAGAGACATATATACTTGAACTACTATGTGATAAATTGGATGTTCTGAGCAGGTGAAAGCGAAATGAAAAGAAACAAAATAGCAGAGGTAACTGCACTGTGGATTCCGAAAGACTTCATGGATGAGGTGATCCTGAGGGATTAGTGAGGGAATTCCATTGAGCTGATGTTGGAGGGGCAGGGCCTGGCAGGAAAAGTCCAGGTAACTGAAAAAGAATTTGCAAAGCTGTAATATGTTCTGGGTGTGAAAAGACTGTTCAGGGCATCTTAGCTCCATGAAGGGGAAGTGTTGAGATAAATGAATAAAATTGTAAATATAGAAATGATAACGAATGGCCTAGAAGGTCGCTTTCTGGAATTTGGACTGCATCCTAACAGATTAAGGAAAGCTATTGGAGGATGTTGAACAGCTGTACAATTAGGTTTTTCTGCAGGGACTGTGCAGATCTGGCTGAGTGAAAAATACTAAGGACAAAAAGGCCAGTTTGAAAGCTGTTGCAGTTGTCCAAAGAGAAATGATAAGAAAGGCTACCTAGTGTGTGGAGATGAAATGGAGGGTTAGAAGCAAACCAGGATATATTGAGAATCCTTACCGGCCATGTTGGTGGCTGATGGAGACAACAGACAATATTGGAGCAATCACAGAGGGTAGATGTAGGGAGGAATACTGTTTATTCTGAGTCATGCTGCATTTCAAGTGCCTGAATAGAGAAGTTTTCAGCATTTAGAAAGAGAGGGTTGGTGATCATAAATCCGAGAATCACTGAGTTATAGACTAATCCATGTATAAGAGTCTGAGCTGGGAAGGAGAGGAGAGCAAGCATCTATATAATAAAAGCCTAAGCAACCATTACAGCAGAACGATCGGAAGGACCAGTCACTATGATGCACACTGACCAACAGGGGGCAGATGTTCAATGCAGGAGCTGCCCCCTGGTGGTCAGTGCGCTCCCACATGGGGAGCACCACACAGTCAGAAGCCAGGCTCATATCTGGTGAGCGCAGTGGTGGTAGCTGGAGCCTCTCCCGCCTCCGTGGCAGTTCTAAGGAAGGAGCAGTGAACAGACAGGCAGTAAGGAGCAAGGGGTCCCAGACTGTGAAAGGGATGTCTGACTGCTGGCTTAGGCCCAATTCCCCTGAGGAGCAGGCCTAAACCAGCAGGAGGACATCCCCCAAGGGGTCCCCGTCTATGATATGGTGCAGGCCGGGCTGAGGGAAATCCCCCTGCCCCCTGTGCATGGATTTTGTGCACCAGGTCTCTAGTGTAGATAAATAAGAAAAGCCATCCCAGGAGAGCAAACTATAGAACTCCAACGTAATTAACAGCAAGCAGAGACAGAGGTTTGCCAACGGTGGTTTTGAAAAGTTAATGTAACTGAGGATAAGTAACTAATATTTTGTCCATTTTGACTGTGACCCTGTCTCTTTATACACTTACAGATAGAATCCTAATCACACATGGTTACAACCACAAAGTTAGGGGATAGATTTGAAGGCCAATTAGTGTCCTATAGGTTGCCTGTTTTCTAGTGGGAAGCATATTTTGCTCCATGAACTTCAAAGTTTTGTTATTTTACTCATGATTATTTACTTTCTACCAAAATCCCATGGAGAGATAATAGGCCATTATTTATTTTATACTGAGGATGGACCATAAAGCTTTTAAAAAGCTCATGAATAAAGGAAATAGAAACTCTGTATGTGGCATTTTATGTAATTATGGCAATAATTCCTTGAAGATATTGTGGTCTGTTATGTAAATATATGTAATTATTATCTTTTCCAAACCATATTATTAACCCAGTAGTTTAACAGCTCTTTCACAAAATAGACACTTTCAGAACTAAGGAGAATAGCAATACTTTCCGTACCAAATGAGGGTGAAATTAGTGTCTCAAGTAAATTTAAAATGTATTTTAGAAGAAATACTTCTGAATTTAAGATGTATTTTAAACCTCTTTTTACTTTCATACAAATAAGTACTGCTGTGGCATAGATCATCATTACCTAAGAACAGGTATGACATAAATGATGACTGACTGTTTTTGATAAATGGTCAGAATTTGTGGTATTCTAATATTTTCCTCTGGATCAAGGTTGTTTTTTTCTTCTGTTTTTCAAGGATCCATTATGGGAGATATATGAGTGCTATAATAAAAAATATTAAATTGCACAAGGAAGAAACCCATCATCTACCTATTCATGCAGTGAATATTTATTCAGGACTAAATGTACTGCTCGTGGGACTAAATGTTGGGGTCACTACGATAAATAAAGTATATATCCTGCCGTTACATGCCATCTGATGGGCAGATAACTAAGTAATTAAAATAAATTATAGAGGTCGCTATATTATACTGTTTCATGGAAAATCATTCACATTGTTGTGAAAATAAAGGGGCACATTTTTATATGAGTGGTTAGGACAAAGATCACTTGGGTTGAGCAAAGTTTTAATGTGTGTATTAGGCGCCAGAGTGACAGGTGAATGTGTATGGGAATATCTGTGTATGTGTGTGTGCCCGTGCATTTGCGTGTATATACATGTGAAGGGTGTATAATTCTAGAAAGAGGGAACAGTGTGAGTACAGGCTGCGAAGTTTCAATCTTCTTGGTACAAAAATAATAATATTGTTCAAACAGCTGGAAAGATCAGGACAAAACACAAATAACTAATCATCAAAAACATTTTTTGCATTTTAAAAGATTTTGTATAAGTACTAGAGGGCAATTAAAAGTGTATGACATAAGACGCTGACTTAACTGTTTAGTTTGGAAAGAATACTCTTGCAGTCATGTGAAAGAAACAACAAAATCAGTGCATTAATAAGTTATTAATAACCAACACACACTGTGGGTTACATATTCTGCTAAGGCTTACATGTGTTATTCCATTTAGTGTCTACAGCATGCCTATGCAATGGTGTTATTACATGACCTTAGATTGAACCATACGTATTGACTTTATCGACATCAGTAAGTATAATACCAAAAGACAAATATTTGAAGTGGGAAAGTCAAAGGGCCAATGAACAAGCTGAAAAAAACATGACCGATTTTTGTCCCCTTCTCAGTTTGTATCTTTAATGCGGCTATCCATTTTATATGTATAAGAGGAAAGGAGAAATACTATAAAAGGATGGTTCCCAGCTTGTTAGCTTAGATGTATTGTGTGTGTGTGTGTGTGTGTGTGTGTGTGTGTGTGTGTGTGTGGTGTGTGTGTGTGTGTGTGTGTGTGTGTGTGTGTGTTCAAGTCACTGAGAGTGTAGGGGGGAAGTGGTTTATTTGGAAAGAAGATAATAAATTATGTTGGGATATTTGATCGTGAGTTGTCTAAGAACATTTCACTGAAAATATTTACTAGTAAGAGGAAGTTGGATACTGAAGCTTGGAGGGAAGAGTGTGTTGGACACATGTATTTGGGGATTATCAACTGTATCCAGGAGTGACATTATTGGTTGTCTATGTATGGTATGTTTAGAGAAGACAGAGATTAAAAAAAAAATCCATCATCATTCATACCAATGTTCAGGGGGCCAGTAAAGGAAAAGGCCCATAAGAGAAGAATTAGAAGTAATAGTTAAGGCAAACAAGGATGAAAGGAAAAGCATGTCCTTTTGCTAACTGTAAAGGTGAGATTCAAGAAAGGCCAAGTGTTCCACAGAATTCAAGTAAGGAGAGAGTGAAAGAGTCCATTGGATGTAAATATTAAATCACCAATAATGTTGCTGAGAGTATGTTTAGTAAAGATATGCAAATAAATGAAAGCCACCCTGAGGAGAAAAGGTGACAAGGCCAATAAAATATGAGAAATTCCTCCAAGAGCCCTCATAGTGAAGGGAAGAGGGTATATTCAGGGTTTTTATATTTTGCTTTAGGTTTGTGTTTGTTTGTTTTTCAGATTTTCCCCTCTCTTATGTCCCCCATTACCCTCATTCCCCCACAATGGGCCTTCACCCCCCACTGTCTGTGTCCATGGGTAATGCATATATGCATATAAGGTCTTTGATTAATCTCTAACTGCCCTCCACCTCCTTCCTCTGAGATTCCTCAGTCTGTTCCACGTTTATATGCCTCTAGTTCTATTTTACCCATCAGTTTATTTTGTTCATTAGCTTCTTTTTTTCATTTATTTTGATTTTTAGATTAAATTGTTGATAGATATATATTTTTGCCATTTATGTTCATATTTTTTATTTTTGTTTTATTTTTCTTCTTAAAACACTTCAACATGTCCTGTAAAACTGGTCTGGTAGTGATGAACTCCTTTAACTTTTTCTAGTCTGGGAAGCTCTTTATCTGACCTTCAATTAAAAATGATAGTTTCACTGGGTAGATTAATCTTGGTTGTAGATTCTTGCTTTCCGTCACTTGGAATGTTTCTTGCTACTCTATTAAGGCCTGAAAAGTTTCTGTTGAGAAACCAGCTGATAGTCCTATAGATACTCCCTTATAAGTAACTAACTGATTTTCTCTAGTTGCTTTTAAGATTTTCTCATTGTCTTTAACATTTGGAAATTTAATTATGATGTGTCCTAGTGTGGCTTCTTTGAGTATATCTTGTTTGGTACTCTGTGCTTCCTGGACTGGTGTGTCTATTTCTTTCACCAGGCAGTGGAAGTTTTTGTCATTATTTCTTCAAATAGGTTTTTCACTTGCTTGCTCCTTCTCTTCTCCTCCTGGGACCCCCATGATGCAAATCTTGGAATGCTTGAAGTTGTCCCAAAAGCTCCTTCCACTATCTTCATATTTTTGAATTCTTTTTCTTTTGGCTCTTCTGATTGAATGTTTTTTTACTTCCTCATATTTCAAAACACTGATTTGATTCTCAGCATCCTCTAATTTACTGTTGATTCTCTGTAAATTATTCTTCATGTCAGTTAGTGTAGACTTCATTTCTGACTGATTCTTTTTCATGCCTTTAATGTTCTCACTAAGAGCCTTAAAATTCTCATTTCCTTGCAACTCTCTTAAGATCATTGAGCATCCTTATAACCATTATTTTGCACTTTGTATCTACTAGTTTGTCTGCTTCCATATCATTTTAGTCCCTTTTCTGGAGATTTCTCTCTGTGTGATTTTTGTTTTTGTTTTTTCATTTGTAACATGATTCTTTGTCTCCACATTTTGGCTGTCTCACTGTCTTTGTTTCTATGTATTATGTAGAGCTGCTGTGTTTTCTGGAAATGGTGAAGTGGCCTTTTTTAGCAGGTGTACTGTAGGGCCCATTGGCTCAGTCTCCTCAGTCACCTGAGCTGGACACTCTAGGTGAGCCCCTGTGTGGGCTGTGTTTTCAGTCTTGTTGTAGTTGAGCCTTGATTGAAGTTGGCATTGATGAGAGGAATTGACTCCTAGGTCAATTGGCTTTTGAGCTCCAGCTGCAACTACAGTGATAGATAGCGTCGCTATGCAGGGGACACCCCTATGGACAGGACTTGCTTCAGTGGGGCTTCGTTGCCCCCTGAGGGGGTCACTCATAGATGTGGTCGAGTTGTAACCTGGGATGGTCTGAAGCTGTTCACCAGGTGCAGTGGCTCTGGGACTTCCTGGGAGGTTCAAAGTCAGCCACTGCCTGTGCCCTTCCTTTATATGACTGCTACTTGTATCGGGCTTTGAGGTGCTCAGGAAAGGTCAAGCTTTGAACTTTGGCAAGCTGCTGCTAGAGTCAGGATTGGGCCACTTACGGAGAGTTAGAGTGCATGCTGAGTCCAGCTGCTGCTTGTTTGAGAGACTTTAGGAAAGTCTGAATCCTGAGCCAGAACGGTCCATTCATATGGAAAAATCACGACAAATAACTTGAATGAGCTGCAAATTGAGTAGGGTGGGATCTCAGGGAATCACCGGGGCTGGGCAAACAGAACAGTGTGGGCCAGGTTGAGGGGGACTCAGATATGGTACCTGCCCGTCAGTTCTGGGAGAGCTGGAGAGAAGTCTCAGCAGAGGTCCAATGACTTCTGCTGGCACTTTTGTCTGGGAGAAATCTGCTGGCCCCCAGCTCTTGCCGTGATGCCAGGCACTTTAGCTTCTCCTGGCATGTCCCTGTATCGTTTTAAGTTGCTGACTCAGCTCTGGAGCTCCAAGTAAGTTCTTCTGTGGTCCTTTTGGAGGAACTGCTCGGGTCTGCAGCTGTCTCTTTCTCACTCAGCCACAGTCCCCATTGGTTTTTACAGTCCGAGCTTTCAGGACTTTCTCCTCCTCCTCTTCGGAACCCTGGGCTGATTGTTCTTTTTGGGGACTGAGACCCTTTCCTCCTCCTGTAAACCTCTTGGTGGGTTGCAAATTGGGTGGGACAGGATCTCAGGGAATCACCAGGTTCTGGGGGAAATCACTAGAAGCCTCCTCAGCTGATATATCACTCCTAATTCAATAAAACACCACAGGTGTGTCAGGCCAGCCTGTTCTGCCCCTCTACCTCAGTCTCAATATGGTTTATTCTTTAATTCTCTAGTTGTAGAGCTTCTATTTAGGGAGATAATAACAAGTGGTTCTGAATGATGGTTCTGTATTTTAGTTGTGATTTTGAAGTCTGCTTTAGATATTTTATTGTGTGGCTTTAAGTTTTGTTTCCAGTGCTAATTATGGAAGCATGTTTATATACAGTAGAAGGAAGGATGCTTGTATATATTAGAAACCTCACCTGAAAACAAATAGAAGAATCATATTAAGAACAAAGAAGGAGTTAAGTGGATTTGATTTATGAATGAGATAAAGGGCCCATTTTTAAAAAATATATTTTAAGTAATTGATAAGTTGACAGTTAAACACTGAGCCATACTGCCTGGGCAAGACTCCATTCTTATCTGAAGTAGGTTGGAGAGAAGCATGGTATCTAACATAAATGCAAGCAGAAGTTCTTAACATTATTTTTTACTTAAAAGCACAAAAAATATATTTAACACGATGTCACTAAACATAAACCAGTAGTTATATTGTGTTGCACTCAAAGGAAACTCTGCTTTGCCTCAATTATCCTTCTTCAGAGCAAATACTTTCTGGCATGAATATGCTGCCTAATTTGTATGAGAGTTAATCTATGTTGTCCAAAGGACTAGAAGGCTTTTGCTCCCCAGGAAAGGACATTAGAAGGAACTTGTTAGGTTTTGCTGATCAATACAGCTCAATGTTTAAGAGGAAGTTGTTAATTTCTTTGAGTCATTGATTGTCTTTGTGCTATTTCAGAGAATGTACAGTGGTACTGCAATTAGCAATGACACATTGAAAAGAGTATTGTTCAACTATTAAATTGTTTAGTTCTAATTTTAGATGGTTCATCTGCCTCCTTTTTTTACAGTTAGCATTTAAGAAGTGGATCTAATATGCCATTGACTTCTTCTCATGGCAATGCTATGGCTCAACTTTGGTTTGAACAATCCAAGCAGGAGGCAGATGATCTCTTGTGAATATTCAAGGAACATTCAGAGTGCAGATTACCTATTCATAATAAACTTTCTTTGAGATTGTATATTTATAAGAGCTCACATAACAGATATTTTATTATTTTTAAATATATTTTACTGATTTTTTACAGAGAGGAAGGGAGAGGGATAGAGAGTTAGAAACAATGAGAGAGCAACATCAATCAGCTGCCTCCTGCTCACCCCCTACTGGGGATGTGCCCCCAACCAAGGTACATGCCTGGTCAGGGCTATTTTTATTATATATATACATACATATATATATATATATATATATATATATATATATATATATATACATATATATGTATATGTATACACACACATATGTATATATGTATATATATATATATATATATATATACACATATATATATATGATTGACTTCATAAAGAAAGGAGAGGTAGAAAGAGATAGAAACATCAATGATGAGAGAGAATCATTGATTGGCTGCCTCCTGCAAGCCCCACTCTGGGTATCAAGCTCACAACCCAGGCATGTGCCCTGACTGGGAATTGAACTGTGTTTACCTGGTTCATAGATCGATGCTCAACAACTGAGCCATGCTGGCTGGGCTCATAACAGATATTTTAAAGGGGAGAATCAGAAATATATAATATCTGTAACAACACTTGCCAAACATTAAATTACTGATTGCCACACTATCATCAATGTGTTTATAAGAGCATGTCGCTAAAAATCTATTAACTTGACCCTCTGAAAATAAAATGTCGATTTCTCACCATCACAGTCATATGTATAATTTTGAATTTGAGTCTTTTTATGAACCCATTTTTATTAGTTTCTAAGAAGATTACTTGGAAATGTGGTATGGATATCAACCTTTGATTTGCACTACAGTATTTCAGCTATTTACAATGTCCTCATGCATAAAGGGTGACTGTATAATCATTTGTTTGGCTTCAGGTATTATCAGATTTGGATTCAGATCAAATGTGTGTGTGTTTTTTAAGAAACTGAAAACATTTACATTGAAGTTTCAGTAGTTTTTGCTGAGTTTAATGTAGTAAAATATACAACCAATAGACTTTTAAAGGATAGAGTTAAAGTATACTCTGTTACAAAGATACTTTGGGGAAAATCAACCATATGGCAGTTATTACCTATCACTCAGATGAAAGAAAATCATTGTCTGGCTTAGGGCAATGGTAAACCCTAACTGAAAATTCGGCAAGCCATTCCATGGCATACTTCTAGAAGGCTCTAGAGTCTGTCTAGGTCAAAGCAAATACCCAAAGAACATGTCATTTTGGTCAGTTCGCTTTTGTCCACTCCTAAATCCTGTTCTGTCATATGTAAAACTTGTGGCAGCTGTCATGAATCAGTATGGAACCATCAACAAAGCTAAGCTGTATGATTGTCTACCTGATGCTCTCACAAATATCTGAATATTTAGAGCATTAGCCCAATTTATCTGACACTAAATTAAATCCCAAGAGAATGTAACATATGTTTTTTCTTTGCACTGTTGATACAAACACATATTCTTTGGACAGTTATGTATTAGACCTTCTCTAGGTGTCTAACAGTGCTAAATCTTCTATGGATTAGGATGACTATTACTGTCTTATAATCATTGTTCTTATATTTATGAATCCCGGTGTGTCATTTTCTTCAGGAGGGTTTGGGGTTGGAGTCTGTTTAGTTTACATGGAAATTGATTTAAGGAAACCGGAAAATACATAAAGGGTGGAAACAATGTCTTGGAAATGATGCAGATATTATTGGCAAAGCTTATATTTGTTTCTGTCTGCACCAGCGATGCATATATCCACATTTAACTTGATGAAAATCACAGGAAATAAAACTCTAAATACCAGAAGAAGCAGTTTCCTTAACAAGTAGAGCTTGCTGATGCAAGCCCTGATAATAAAAGTGCCAGCCCATCCCATCTTGGTTGAACCAAATTAGAAACTCATTTAGTACGCAGTGATAATGCATAGGAGATCAGAGCGCTCTAATAAATCCTAACCGTATTCCTCACCAGCATCAAAGGGGTTGCCCCAGTTAAACATAGAAGCATGTATCTGGAGAGACAGAATCGTGTTGCTTGGCATGTTTTGACTCAGCACTGCATATGTGTGCAGAAGTGGCCAGTATGGTGTGCTGTGAAGTTTGAACACTTTCCTTGCCACCAATTAGCCAAGGGAACTTGAGAAGACCCCTTTGTCTCCCCTGTTACTACAGTAATTATAAGCAGAGTGACTTGTACTAAATGTTTTCTAATGTTCTTATTGGATAAAAATTTGGTTAGTTTAATACCAGTTAACAGAACGAAAATAAAAACCCTGTCCTGTGTTGCGTATATATAGTTATATATATATAAAGGTTATATATAAAAAACAAAACAAACAAACAAAAAAAGCACCTCCTGCCGAGACCAGTTTGGCTCAGTGGATAGAGGGTCAGCCTGCGGACTGAAAGGTCCCAGGTTCGATTCTGGTCGGGGAAATGTACCTTGCTTGCGGGCACATCTCCAGTGTGGGGCGTGCAGGAGGCGGCAGATCAATGTCTCTCTCTCATCGATGTTTCTGACTTTCTATCCCTCTCCCTTCCTCTCTGTAAAAAAACAATAAAATATATTTTAAAAAAGCACCTCCTAATGTGTCCCCACCCCCAGAAATAATTGACAAAACTTATACGGAAGCAAAAAGAGACACCAAGGATGAAACCTTTCAGGGGAGCGCTTATGTCTTTGGAGAGAAAGACAGAGACCAGACTCACATTATTGGGGAAAAGGTAGCCAAGCAACTTCTTGAAAAGCCACGGAAGGGAGCCTTCTTCAAAGGGCTGGGCGCATTGCTGCGATAATCCCTGGTTTAGCCTTTGACAGGCTTGCATCTCAGCACTCACTCCCGTTTGAGCTATTATATGCTGACTTCAGCCTGGGAGCACTGAAATTGGGGCATGACTACACATTTCATTACCAGCGCTGCTCTCCTGGCCCCAGGGAAATAACATTAAAAAAAAAAAACTATACCTACCAATCTAATAATAGGGGGGATACACAGATAACCCATTTGTCTCCTTAGATTATTCATCGATAGAACAAAATCGAGGAATGCAAGAGTCCTTAGATAGAGGTATTTTTTTTTTTTGCAATAAAATAACAGTACTCTAACTGGTAAAGTAGTTTAGCAACCAGTGAGAGACCTTCTTCGGCTAAGTAAAGCTGAATAGTCACATTTATAGAAATGACTGGACCTGGGTCTGAAAAAAAGAAATCTGCTTTGGAAAATATGCCATTACAGGAAACAAGAGTATAAGACCATCTTATTCGTGTAAGGCTTTTAAATCGTTATTTTAGGATATTCATACATGATAATGTTTACTTCTGATTTAGCTTCAAAAACACATAAGGCGTCTTAATAGTTACATTTATAAAATTAAAATAAATACAGATAATGAGGACCTATTTTTATGTTGTACATTAACATGATGATGAAAACCAGTGATCATTTTTTTTCAATAAACATATACTGAGCTTCCACTTATACTAAAGGGATACATAAAGAGCCTGTACTTGAGAAGCTTAATGCTAGTAGCAAAGTAATAGAATTCTATTAGAATAGAGAAATAACATGGTGTAGAACTATAAAATGATAATATCTATTAATATATAATGAAACTACGTAAAATACATAGGTATAATATTGCATTCTACAGAACGTGGGAGAATTTCAGAATTTAAGTGGATAAGCCAGATGTGTTTTGGTTGGTGACACAAAAGGATGGAATTAGATGTGGGCAACTGGGAATTGTGCATATGAAAGAGCTGTGACAGTAGTGGTATGATAATGGCAGTATTGAGAAGAGAAGAAGGGGGAAAGGAGACTATTAGATAACACCGTAGAACTTACTATATGCTAGACATTTTTCTAAAACTTTTTGCATATATGAACTAAGTTAATCCTCACAAAAATCCTTCAAAATATGCACTGCTTTTAGTCAAGTTCTAGAGTTAGGGAAATCCTTTGACAGAGGAGTTAGCTTGCTCAAGGTCACAGCAAGTAAGTGATGGTTGATGTTAAAATAGGGGCATGCTTATAGAATGTGAATATTAATTTTTCATAGAAATACTATGAAAATGAGAAGTATTGCTTTTTCACATCACTCAAATATGTAGTATGGCAAACAGAAATGTCTATGTAATAAGGTGCATGACAAGGGTGAGTGGACAATATGGCAAACAGAAGAAGATAGATGACCACCTGGAGAACTTACAGCTCATCTCCCTGGGTCAAGTGTACCCCACCTGGTTTGAACCCCGAACAAGCCTACCCAAAGTTATCACATTATCCAAGTTTGCAAAGAATCGGAAATCTGGCCTAACCGGCATGGTTCAGTGGTTGCACATTGACCTCTGATCCAGAAGGTCATAGTTCAATGGCCAGTCAGGGCACATGCCCAGGTTGTAGACTCGATCCTCAGTGTAGGGCATGCAGGAGACAGCCGATCAATGATTCTCTCTCTCGCTCTCACTCTCGCTCTCTTTATCACTCTTTCTCGATCTCTCGCTCTCTCTCTCTGAAATCTCTAAAAACATATTGCAAAAAAGATTCTGAAATCTGTATTCACAAGTGAAACCTCCGTATTATCAAATAATTGGCAATTAATTAAAAATTTAAGATAAAATGTTAGGTAGCCTCCAGAGAACATATCAGTTACTGAGCGCAATGAGGACTGGAAGCCACTAGGGCGCCATCCATTCTAGACGCATTTACTGACTTTTCCAAGTTTCTTGTAATTTGAGCTCAGAATAAAGTACACAGTAGTTAAAAGTCACTTCTACTCTATATTAATATTGCTAATTGCTTAGTGAGTTTATGTCAGTGCTAAAATATTTGCTTTAAGTATAAACACAGCTGAAGCTGGTTTGGCTCAGTGGATAGAGCATCTGCCTGCGGACTGAAAGGTCCCAGGTTTGATTCCGGTCAAGGGCATGTACATTGGTTGCGGGCACATCCCCAGTGGGGAGCATGCAGGAAGCGGCTGATCGATGTCTTTCTCATCGATGTTTCTAACTCTCTACTCCTCTCCCTTCCTCTCTATAAAAAATCAATAAAATATATTAAAAAAAGAATAAACACAGAAGCATGTGAAAATCAAAGTTCAGCGACATGTTTGTAGTTTGTTGCTTTAGCTTTTATGTGCAACTTCATTAACATTCCTAGGTTTTCTCTGATTAACTCTCCTGAGCTCTGGCTGTCTCAGTCCAGGTCTCTTACAACAGATTATGAAGGTCACTGCAAAAAAAGAAATACCTTATTTCAAAAGAATAAGTTACAAAGTCCTGTTAGGCACCCACATGACAATACTAAAGTCAAATGCCATAAAATGCCACAACAAAAATGTGATACATGCACTCATATTTCATTTTCAAAGCACTATATATTAGTTAGTTGTTATGTCACATGCACTTCCTCACTTGCTGTCTTTTTTGCTTTGTTATTCTACCCCCTTTTTCCTTATATTCTCTTTTATCCCCACCCAATTTGTTCATATTCTGTACTTTCCAGACTCTTAATATCATTATTGCTAATTCTAATCCAATCATGACCTTGTTGTTTTGGCACCAGATGCTCCTTTATAAAATAAGAGATTGAAATTATAAAAGTTTGATATGATGCAGTATGTCCCAGGTAGAGTGATATAAGTGGTGATAAATCTTGATACCACATCATATAAGGAGTGCTTAAACCAAGGAAAGAAAGAAATAATATTTAGGGGAAATATGATAGCTGTGTTGAATTATTCAAAAGGTCAGCAATGAAAAATCTCTAGTGTTTAGCTAGTTTGAAATCATATTCTGATTTGCAGAGTGTAAAAGCTGTGGGAGGCATAGTTTAGCTTAATAATAAATGAAATATCTGTGCATGAAGAGGGCTGCCTATACATGGCTCAGTGGATGAGCATACGGTACAGTGTAAGCTCAAAAGTAGTTAAGAGTGATATGAAGTTTCTGAATTGCCACTAAGAACAAATTGATCTCTAAAGAAGTCTAGAGAAAACATCTCTATATATAAAATCCTAAGCAACCATTCAGTTATTCAACTAGTAGCTATGATACACACTATCCATCAGGGGGCAGACACTCCAACCAGTAGGTTAGCTTGTTGCTGAGGTTTGACCAATTGGGACTGAGCAAGATGGGCCAGAATCACCCTGGAGCCCTCCCGCAGATCCTCCCCTGCCCTGATCGTATACTGGTGGGGTCCCTTAGCCTGGCCTGCATCCTCTTGCAATCTGGGACTCCTTGGGGGATTCTGCAGGCCAGGCTGCCTTGGGGGATTCTGCAGGCCAGGCTGAGGGACCCTATCAGTGCATGAATTTGTGCACCAGACTTCTAGTATTAATAAAAGGTAATGCCATCATGTAAAATACTTTCTGTAATATTATAGAAGAAACCATTTTATCCAAACTAACCATAAACAGATTATATCATAAATCAACATTAATAGAGACCAAGGATCTGTTACTATATAAAAGTATTAGTGAGTTCACATTTTACAGAACCAAGATGGCGGCATAAGGTATACACCTGTATGTGCTGCCTCTCACAACCACACCAAAACTACAACTAAAAGACAAAAGGGCCAAAACCAGTTTGGCTCAGTGGATAGAGAGTCAGCCTGTGGACTGAAAAATCCTGGGTTCAATTCCAATCAAGGGCATAATCAAGGGCATGTATCCTGGTTGCTGGCACATCCCCAGTGGGGGGCGTTCAGGAGTTGGCTGATCGATGTCTCTCTCTCATTGATGTTTCTGGCCCTCTATCCCTCTCCCTTCCTTTCTGTGAATAATCAATAAAATACATATTAAAAAAAAAAGACAAAATGACTATCCCCCCGAACCACAGGAAAGCTGGAAGAATGGAAGTTCTACAACTAGAAGGAAAGACAAAAGTGCATTGAGATCTGGTAGGACATGCAGAGGCTCAGAAAGGCAGAGGTATGAAGATGTGAGATGTGCACGAATCGGGCTGGCATGCACTGTGTGGAGGGAGTTGCAAGTTCCCTACTACTCTGAACTCCAGTTACTGGAGAGATTCTGGGGCCCCAGACTCATACAGGGAGAAAATGGACTGTCTGACATCGGGTTGGAAAGCCAGGATAGCCTTTTCACAGAGGTGCACACAGGAATCATTGTTTACTGCTCTGGTGCATGGGATGCGAAGCACAGAACAGAACGCAGAAACACGGAGACTCAGAGAGGGCTGACTTGCAGCCATCACTGTTTGCCACGCCCTAGTGATTCCCTGAGATCATGCCCCGCCAATTTACAAACCCATCCAGCTGTGTGCATTGGCTTTTGCATATATAGTGGTACCTCAAGATACGAGTGCTCTAACATACGAGATTTTTGAGATATGAGCTGCCGAGCGAGCAATTCTTGCTTTGAAATACGAGCAACATTTGAGATAGGAGTAATAATGCAGATGAGCCAGCTGCACACGACCCACCATTTTACTGAGACTTGAGCCTCTCATAGTTTCGCATGCCTCAAGGTTATGGAATGAATTAAACTCGTATCTCGAGGTACCACTGTAAATGGCCTGCCCTCTTGCAGCTTAACCAAACAGATTGCAACTGGGTCAGACAACTCCAAAACTTCCAAACTCCAAGCAAAGAGGAGAAATCTGCAGATCTCCTTGTAGCTCCTATGGGTGGCCACAGACAGTAGCTGACTTGCAACTCCTTGGGGATCCAGGAACCAGTGTACCTAGAGGTCAGTGTGAGAAGATACCATATTTCAACTCCTCACATACATAAGTGACACACTCAAGAGGCAGACTCTGTGAACACCAGAGCCCCATTGAAGCAAGTCCTGCCCCATGGGGGTGTCTCCAGCATAGCAGTTCTTCCATTATAGACACAGCTAATCCTCACAGTCATTTGGCCTGGAGGTCAATTCCTCCCAGTGTACCAATAGCAATCAAGGGTTAACTATAACAAGACTTTGTACCCAGCCCACAAAGGAGTACACCAAGAGTGTCTACCTCAGGGGATTGAGGAGGCGAAGCTAGTGGGCCATAAAAACAACTAGCACACAAAGCCACTCCATCAACAAATGGAAGTAGCCAAAATGAGGAGACAAAGAAAGATGTCACAAATGAAAGAAATGGAGGAAAGCAAACTACTGGATATAGAGTTCAAAACTACAGTTTTAAGGTTACTACAGAAACTGCTGAGAAACTTAGACCTCTAAGAAATTTAGAGAGACCTTTAAGGATCTTAATAAGAATGCCAAAAAAATGGAAAAGGACCAGTCAGAAATTAAGCATGCACTGTCTGAAATAAAGAAAAATATACAGAAACCCAACCGCAGACTAGAGGACCCCAGAATCACACCAAAGATTTGAAATATGAGGAAGCAAAAACATCCAACCAGAAAAAAAAAAAGAGTCCAAAGATGTGAAGATAGTGTAAGTAGCCTCTGAAACAACTTCAAGCATACCAACATCAGAATTATGGAGGTGTCAGAATAATAGAGAGAACAAGATATTGAAAAAGTATTTGAAGAAATAGTGACTGAAAATTTTCCCTACCTGGTGAAAGAAATGAACTTAGATCTCCAAACAAAAAGAATACAAATAGGACTACACCAAGAAACATCATAATTAAAATGCCAAAGGCAAAAGACAAAGAGAGAGCCTTGAAAGCAACAAGAGAAAAACAGTTAGTTACCTACAAGGGAGAACCCATACGACTGTCAGCTGATTTCTCAACGGAAACTATGCAAGCCAGAAGGGAGTGGCAGGAAATATTCAAATGATGAATAGCGAGAACCTACAACCAAGATTACTCTACCCAGCAAAGCTATCATTCAGAATTGAAGGTCAGTTAAAGAGCTTCACAGACAAGAAAAAGCTAAAGGAGTTAATTACCACCAAACCAGGATTATATGAAATGCTGGAAGGTATTCTTTAAGAAGAGAAAGAAGAAGAGAAAGGTGAAGATAAAAATTATGAACAACAAAGTCATAACAAATACATACCTATCAACATGTGAATTTAAAAATCAAGTGAATAAAAAATCTGAATAACAGAATAAACTTGTGAATATAATAGAATCAGGGTCATAGAAAGGGCATGGACTGACAATTCTTGGGGGGGAAGGGTATGGGGGGTGCAGGACGAGATTGGACAAAAATCTTACACCTATGGATGAGGACAGTGGCGGGGGTTAAGGGCATGGAGTGGGCAGTGGGGAATCAGGTGGAGGGGAGCTATGTGGGGGGAAAGAGGAACATCTGTAATAAACTGAACAATAAAGATTTATTTAAAAAATAACACATTTGCTTGTGATGTTGAGTTTTTCTCAGTATGTTGAATATGAAGTTATTAACAAAACTGACATATCTATGGAAAAATGTAAGAAAACGTCAAATATTTTTTAAGTGTTCTCCTCTATAACACATTCATTCATATTACAAATTGAACAGTTTTATTTTTAAGTTCAAGAAGTCTTCATATCACTTTCTTCTTGCTTGCATTTTCCATAAAGCTTTTAAAAAGCATACACATTATTTCTGCTTTTCATTACTCTGTACCTAATAATAGTTTGTCCAAAGTATATTGGTCTCACTATTGTATCCAATGTTGTCGAATGGTTGTTGATGTTTTTCCAGGAAAATCAGACAGTTTAAGAGTACTCAGATCACAGCTGGCGTGGCTCAGTTGTTGAGCATCAACTTAAGAACTAGAAGGTCGTGGTTTGATTCCGGAACTGGTCACATGTCCATGTTGTGGACTATATCTCCATTAGGGGGCATGCAGAAGGCAGCCAATCAATGATTCTCTTTCATCATAGATGTTTTTATCTCTCCCCTTTTTTCCTCTCTGAAACTAATAAAAGTACAGTTTAAAAAACAAAAAACAGGAGTACTCAAGAAAAAATGTTTTTAATTCAAATTAGGTGGTTAATGTTTAGTCATTTCTTTGTTTTCACTATTTCATTCTGTCTTGTAGTGTATTACAAGGTTAGTATGAGGTAAATGTTGGAGGCAAATACCCCCAAATGTTGGTATTTAAATGGTGTCTGTCACACATTTACTTTAAGAAAATACCAGGCTATGGTAGAAAATTTTAATTGTCATCAAAAGGAAGTGCATTTTAAATAACTACCAGCTAATACATAGTACTTTGCAAATGAAATAAAAATAATTCCCTAAACAATTACATTTAATTTACATTCAAAGGGTTACAATATATCCTTATCAAGAAACAACACAGACTGCATTGTTATCTCAACCTGTGGCCCTGAAAATTTTAGTCGCTACCGTTATTCTCTACAGGGTACAGCCTGTCATGCTTGACTGTCCACCAGTTGTCAGGGAGAAATGTTTCTACCCCGGAGAAAATGAGATCAGTCTCCCCTCCAAGCAAATTGATATTGATGCCTTTTGTCCTAGAAATGCACCTGCAATTTATTAATGTTCTTATTTGGATCGTTTTATTTAACTGGTTAATTTTTTTCAGGTTATTGTTCACGGGGTAGGATCCGTAGAGAGGGGAGCAGATTAAAGGGCAGGGCAACACACAGCTGGATTTGGGCTGGACAGGTATAGCTTGGATCACTCAAATTTGTATTTTAATTTAAATTTGAAACATATTTTCTAGGTTTTTTTTTTCAGGTGATCTCATCTGTACAACATTTGGTCACATTTGGCATACATATCTCAAACTCCTATTTTTCTCTGTGTGTGTTTTTCTGTATGTTTCATCTCTTTTATTATTCAGTAATAACTCCTACTAATCAGGCCAGTATAAAATTTCTTAAAGCCGGTTTGAAAGGTTTGAAGAAATATGGGGGTAGGAGGGGATTGTTAAACAGACATTTTTATGTCCAGATATATTTTCTTCATACTTCGTTATCCTCCACTACCCTATATTCTTAAAAATTGCACCCCCAAACTATATCCATAAGAAGAAAAAAATTCAGTAGAAGAAGCACTTCATTTTTTTTAACTCAAACTGAGAGGAAAACTTTTGTATTTAATTCATGAGAAGTCAACCCTTTAAAAGTATGATGACTTTTGAAACATAATCTGATTCCATATCTAGGGAGGAAAAGGGACATTTTGCTTTCATGAAAATAAAAATGACCAAGACTTGGACCATAGATTTGCAATTAAAAGTAAACACATGTAGCCCTGATAGATCTCCAGCTGTAGACTGAGGGGTGCTGGGTTCTCTTCCGGTTAAGGGCACCTGCCTGGGTTGCTGGCTTAATCCCTGGTGGGGGAGTGCAGGAGGCAGCTGATCAGTGATTCTCTCTCATCATTGATGTTTCTGTTTCTCCCTCTCCCTTCCTCTCTAAAATCAATAGAAATATATATATTTTAAAAAGATAACTGCATGGGATTCCACATAAATGGGTTTTTCACTGAGTCTAAATGACCTGCAGCATTATAGAATTGACAGCCATTCTTTTCATCAGAAACCAGGGTAAGGAAAGTCAGGATTTTCCTCTACATCCCACAGGTTGAAAACCGCTAGCAGGGTCGCCTAAACCATCGGAAAACAGATATTTACATTATGATTCATAAGAGTAGCAAAACTACAGTTATGAAGTAGCAACAAAAATAATTTTATGGTTTGAGGTCACTGTATGAAAGGGTCATGGCATTAGAAAGGTTGAGAACCACTGGGCTAAGTCTTCTCATGTAAAACATTTATTATACATACTAATAAGAGTTTATTGATGCAAACACTTTTATTTGAATACCATGGCTTATTTGAAAGAAGAATTAAGTTATAAAATAATAATCTATAGTATTGTTTCTATTGCCTAACTAAAAATATAAAATTGTATGTTGTTTATCAAACTTAGTTTGCCCAGCTTGTTTGTGTGTACCATGTGAATTTTTAGCTGTGCTTTATATACTTAATGTATTTCTTTAAACCGACTGAGTCTCATTTTATACTAATATATAGTTTAAAAGGAAAGTTTATAATACTTCCATATATCTAGAATTTTCATAAATAGGTTATTTAAATTTATTAAATCATAATGCTATCTTCATTAATATAAGTAAGCCACTATTATCTCTCACTGATTTACATTCATACCTTTTTAAGAAGAATAATTGAATTCTATTTTAATGGGCCAAAAATAATGGTTTAATTAATTTTAAAGTAAGGAAATTTTCATGTTTTAATTCTAATGTTAACTAGTAGTGTGAATCACACTTTTCTTATGTAAGTTCTAGGAAAGGATAAACATCATTTAGTCATCCCGATAGTGTTGGACACAGATTAATCTTAAACATGTTGTAACTTTGGCTAAACAAGACTTTGTGTCAAGCTTTGTATAAGAAAAGATTCTTGGGCAAGAATCTGGATTAACCACTCATTGCTGCCATGTTGCTTAAAAAATACATATAAAAGTTACATGAAATCATGTAACCATCTCTTAATACTATATAGAGTATTTTAGTAAAGTCTTTAGATGATTCCATAACCAGATAACCTTGCTTATCAATAATTCTTGGTGGATTAAATTCTAGCTGGTTTTCTCAGTGGTTACAACATATAAGCCTGTGTACTGAAGGGTTCAGGCTTCATTTCCAGTCAAGGGCACATGCCTCAGTTGTAGACTGGCTCCCAGCCCTGTTCAGGATGTCTGTGGGAGGCAGTCAATAGATGTTTCTCTCTGTGTGTCTCTCTCCCTCCCATCCACTCTCTAAAAATCAATAAAACAAAAATATCCTCAGATGAAGAT
Source organism: Lasiurus borealis (assembly GCA_004026805.1). Taxonomy (NCBI): domain Eukaryota; kingdom Metazoa; phylum Chordata; class Mammalia; order Chiroptera; family Vespertilionidae; genus Lasiurus; species Lasiurus borealis. The sequence continues at coordinate 31,377 of PVJN01021187.1, forward strand.
TAACAACCAAATACCATATACCATATATAAATCCTATCTAATAAAAGAGTAATATGCAAATTAACCGTCACACTGCTACACCCACCAGCCATACCCACCAGCCAATCAGAGACAAGTATGCAAATTAACCCCATCCAATATGGCTGTATCCAGGGAGCAAGTGGGAGGGAGGCTTGGTTTCCCGGGATATGGAGGAAACGAAGCTTTCCATACACACCCTGGCGGGCCCAGGCCTTCACTCAAGGCTACAATGTTTCAATTATAGAAGACAAATAAGGCCCAACAGAAATGGCTTCGGCTACAGAGGAAGCAGGAGTCTTGGTTCTGCTTCAGGCTACCAAGTTTCAATTGTTGAAGATAAATAAATCCCAGATACCAGTGCTTGGGTCACTGGGGGGCATGGCCAGCCTGAAAACCACCACAGGCACCTTGCCCAGGCCGCACCATGCCCCAAGAGAACCCCTATGCTGATCTGGGACAACATTCAGGGCAAACCAGCTGGCCTCTGCCCATGCACTGGGCCTCTATCCTATCTAATAAAAGAGTAATATGCATATTGACCATCACTCCCAACACACAAGATGGCTGCCTCCATGTGGTCAAAGATCCTGCCCCCATGTGGACACAAGATGGCCACCACAAGATGGCCAGCAGAGCAATGCAGTTGGGCGGGACCAGGCCTCCAAGGGAGGGTAGTTGTAGATGATCAGGCCAGCAGGGGAGAACAGTTAGAGGTAACCAGGCCTGCAGGAGAGGGCAGTTAGGGGTAAACAGGCTGGTAGGGGAGCAGCTAGGCATCAATCAGGCTGTCAGGGGGTATTCAGGCTGATAGGCAGAAGCAGTTAGGGGCAATCAGGAGGGCAGGCAGGCGAGCAGTTGGGAGCCAGCAGTCCTGGATTGTGAGAGGGATGTCCGACTGCCTGTTCAGTCTCGATTCTGATTGGGCCTAAACAGGCAGTCGGATATTCCTGAAGGGATCCTAGATTGGAGAGGGTTCAGGCTGGGCTGAGGGACACCCCCCCCCCACCGTGCACAAATTTCGTGCACCAGATCTCTAGTATAAATATAAATAATAAATATAGATATAAATATAAATAAATATAAATGTCAGGAAGACATGTTATCCCAATATTGGCTGGGATAATGTCTAATGATACCTATTAGAAGGAAACATATGTATCAGGCACTGCATTAAATACTAGTTATCTCATTTAACCCTCATTACAACATTCTATGAGTACTATTATTGCTAGAGGCCCAGTGCACGAAATTTGTCCATTTGTGGGTGCTGTCCCTCAGCCTGACCTGTGCCCTCTCATAGTCTGGGAGACCTTGAAGGATGTCTTACTGAAGGCTTCGACCCACTCTCCACAGGGAGAGTCGTGAGCCCAGTTCAGGGCTTCTGGTTGATTGGTGCTTCTGGCTAAGTGGCACTCCCCCTTTGGGAACACACTAACCACCAGTAGGCAGCTCCTGTGCTGTGTGTCTGCCCCCTGGTGGTCAGTGCACATCATAGCAACTGATCTTACAGCTGTTTGGTCAATTTTCATATTAGCAAATGACATATATAGGATTTTGTAGCCAATAAGCTAAAGACTGGATAGATGAAGTGATTTTTCTAATGTCTCTTAGCTCAATTTTCTGCCTTGATGATCAATGACATAATATTGCATACAAGTTCTACCTCATGCCCAAAGGACTGGGTCTCTGGTTCCAGACTTGGCCTGTGGGTCCTCCTTAGGGATCAGAATTCAGGCTAGCTCAGCCCTGAAGCTCCATTCTCAAGTATCCAGTCAACCTTTCCCATACATCGCTTCCCTGAAAACCAGTAGCAGTGAATCTAATCAAGGACATGCAAGTGTGATTAGGAGGAACCAGGAAAATAAAGAATTGCAGTTTTTTTCAATTCTTGTGGATGCCTATTCTACCTGGTCCAGTCTTCCCCTTTGCCAGACTCTCACATTGAAGTACCTACACTGTAGTCTGGAGAGCTTTGAAAATTATTTCCTGTTCCATGAGTACACAAATTCACTTCAGGGAAACTGACAGTAAAGTCAGTTCCAAATTTACCAGGCTGCTGTAAAATACTTGATTTTCTCATAATTTCAGCGATTTTTTTTATATTTCTGTGCATATATGTCTATTGAAAAATATATTAGAAATGAGTTTTCTAAAAATATTAAATATGTAATGTGTTTCTGGGAATTACAATGAATGCCTATCCATTCAACTTGGCATTACAATTTTATTGATTGTATTCTTAGTTGACAACTTCTTGTTTTGATTTCATATTTTTAGATGTTTTTCTACTTATGAGAAATGCCTACTTAAGAAATTTTAGAAAATACACTTAAATTAAAAAAAATATTATTAATCTCACTGCCTAGAGATAATCATGTATTAGATTTTTATGTATATTTTCTCCATTTATATCGATTTTTAATTTAATTTAAAAGGGAATTCCATTTCTTATAGCTTTTGCTCTAAGTGAGTAATTTTCTTTACCTTTGTTGAGAATGTCCTACACATTCTTTACAAAGTCATCATTTTTTATTGCTCATATTATTTTTTATATTTAGAATATACAAATATTGTTATCCAAGGAAGGTATGGAAATCATGTATTTGAACAAAATGTAATGCTATGTTTCATGCAATACATGTAAATGTTTTCCTGTATTTCTTTTTTCTTAAAGACTTGTTGATCTTTATACTTCCTATAAATTTTAGGAGGGTGCTGTGTTTTTGTTCTTTGTTTTGTTTTGTTTTGTTTTTCCTTTCTTACTAGGCTGCTCTTGTTAACAGCTAGAGTCACAGTAATGAGGGCAAAGTAACATATCCTTCACTTGAAGGTAGTCTTTATAAATCCAGAGGCCCTTTCTTAGTAAATCTGCATTGGTGTCATTTAGTAGTTTTCAAATTTGAATCAATTACTGAATCACTAATATGTTTAGCATGTTTAAAGACATCAAATGTTCAAGTTTAAACTCTACCACAGACCACAAGATATTCCCAGTGCTTCATGGTCGAGAACCCCTGTTTGAACCAATTCCACTAACCCACATTGTATCATAGTAACTGGTATGGGGTACGTTCAATAAATATATGTTTTCTGCCCCACTGGCACTGCTCAGTGGTTGAGTGTCAACTTATGAACCAGGAAATCACAGTTTGATTCCCAGTCAGGCAGGGCATATGCCTGGGTGGCGGGCTAGATCCCCAGTGGGGGACATGCCGAGGACAGCTGATCAATGATTCTCTCTCGTCATTGATGTCTTTCATCATTGATGTTTGTACCTCTTTCTCCTTCTCCTTTCCTCTCTGAAATATATATATTCAGAAAATGCACTTAAATAAAAAAATAAAACATTTCTTATAGCTTTTGCTATACATATATATATATATATATATATATATATATACACACACACACACACACACACACACACACACACACACCACATGCTTTTACATTTTACATAAATAGAATTCTGGCAAGATTTGCCCATGTAAATTATAGAGCGTTGTTATTTGGTAACGCTATTTTTTTTGTAGAGAAATAAATTATATATTGCTCATAGTTTTCTTAAAAAATAATAATACCCGTCCAAAAGAATTGCTT
>PVJN01021188.1:0-34996 GCA_004026805.1 Lasiurus borealis
CCGGACCTTTTCCTGAAGTTATCAAACCAGCCTCCACTGGCTTTAAATGAGTCTTTCGATGCTTCGTCCGTGGAAGTGCGCGGGGTCTGCTCCAGCAAATCACCGTAAATCGCTCGCGCCTTCTCGCATATGATGCCCTGTGTTAATGTATCTCCTTTAAGCTGCTTCTCCGTCACCCACACCATCAGTAGATTCTCCATCTCTTCATGGAGAGAGCTACGGAGCTTAGAAATTATTGTAAGGCCCTTAGCTGGTGTTATACCCTTTATCGACTCCTTCTGTTTAAGCACAGTGCATATCCTTAACGTACTATGCCCGTACTGCCTCGCCAAGTCAGTCGCTCGCATACCTTGCTCATATTTTTCTATGATTTCATGCTTTAATTCAATAGACATCATCCTCTTCTGAGCACTGAACTTTCCACTCGCTTTCTTCGGACCCATGGTTATAAAAAGAAATGTGATAAAGTATGTAAATGCACAAAAGATGCTTCGACAACGAGGTAAACAAGCACACTGACTGGGGCGTGGGAAACTATGAGACGCTTGAGTCGCGGTAAACTGGTGGGTCGTGTGCAGCCGTTCGATCCACTCGATTACTCGCATCTCAAATGTTGCTTGTATTTCAAAGCAAAAAAATCGCTCACTCGACGGCTCGTATCTCAAAAATCTCGTGTGTTAGGGCACTCCTTTCTCAAGGTACCACTGTATATGCCTTCAGTTATTAAAACTATACAGTATTTAAACCTTAAATTTCCAATGATAATTAGATTAATATTTATTAACATACCTTTTGTAATTACATTGAAAGAGATTAATTACATTTAAACTGTTTCTTTTATTACAAATTTTTTTCAGGCCCTTACCAATTTGGCTCAGGGGATAGAGCATCAGCTGGCAGATTGAAGGGTCCCAGGTTTGATTCCAGTGTAGGGTTACAGGCACATCCCCAATGGGGAGTGTGCAGGAGGCAGTTGATTGAAGTTTCTCTCATTGATGTTCCTAAGTCTCTATCCTCTCCCTTCCTCTCTGTAAAAAATCAATAAAATATTTTAAAAATTTTGTTCAGAGCATAGAATTAATCCTTTTTTTAATTAGACCATATTAAATATTATATATCAGGTTAAAATTTTAACACATAGGCTTCAATATTTTTGTACAATTAATTTCTCTAGAGAAAATATATTTTCCTCAAAAGTGAATTTCTAAACTTAATATGTTTTGTTATCACAATTATATAATTTATCTCAATTCAATTTAAATCTTAGAAGCTTTAAACTTTAGGTGGCAAGTTAAAATTTAATATTTCTTAAATTAATATTACTTTTACATTTTCAAGGATATACTTCTAATAAAATACAAGGCATATTCAATTAACTGATTAAATTCAATTCTCTAGATTTTTCATATGAGGCAAATTTAGATTAATATTTTAGTATCTTATTATTTTAAAATAGCCAGATGTCCAAATCATTTGTATTGTTTATTTTAGCGAAGTCTAAAGTCTTAAATAATGAAAGGCTTTGGGAAACTATGTCTCTGGCAAAAAGGCAGGGGGAGGGGAATTTTGAAACCACCACATTTTTCCTTAGAGATAACATGTTGCTGGCAGCTTCTCCACTTTCTCATGGAGAAGAGCGACTGGCCCTTTATCGTTGATATATTATTATTGAAAAGCTTTACCACAAATTCGTTATTTTAGTTATTTTTATTTATGTCCTAACATTCCAAAGACAATTACTGTCCAAGGCATTTTCTTTTGGTAAATATTGTAACAGAGACAAATTATTGACTTTTAGTGGCTTCAATGCCAAAGTATTATTTTATTTTATAAAAAGAGGAGTGCCACATTTTTAGAGGAGGAAACCAAGATGGCAGCATAGGTGAACACCTAAACTGCTGCCTTGCACAACAATTTCAAAACTACAACTAAAATACAGAACGGACATCATCCAGAACCACAGGAAAGCTGGCTGAGTGGAAATTCTACAACTAGAAGGAAAGAGAGGAGCTCATGGAGACTGCAAAAAAAGGAGGTATGAAGACATGTGCATGGAGAGGTCAGCCGGGACAGTACCTGGCTGGTTTCCTCTAGCGGGAGGGAGATGGAGATTCCCAACTGCACTGAACCCCTTATCCTACTGCATTAAACCCTAGATTCGGGCGAGATTCATATGGGGGAAGTTTGGACTGTGAAAAGGGAAGAGTGCATGGAAATTTAGGGGAGCTGCAAAAGGTCAGAAGTCTGGGGCATGCACACCAATGCACGCAGATGATGAACTGCTTATTGTGCTACTGGCTTTCTCTAGTGGGTGGGAGACAGAGCCTCCCAACTGTGCCACTTCTAACTGAATTGAACCCCAGTTTTGGGCGACACACGGGGAACCCAGACTCATATGGGTCCCGGAACCCAGGGGAGCCAGAAAGGCAGCGGCCTAGAGACACTCTCATGCATGCACACAGAGTCTCCAGTGATTACAGAGAGACACTTTAGACCCAGGGGCTGCGTAGGGCAGGGATGACTGGAAGCCAAGGCATTCTTGGCTTCAAGAGACTCCACCCCATCCAAGCTTAACAGAGAGGTTTTTGCAGTTTTGCAAGTCTTGCATCATAAGGCTGATTCCAATACAGAAGTTCTCCCAGCATAGTGAAAATGCGAAGACAAAGGATCAGATCATATGAAAATAAATGGAGGAAAACAAACAACTGGATATACAGTTCAAAACCATGGTTATAAGATCTTTCAAGAATTTCCTAGAAAAGATGGATAAATTGAGTGAGACCCAATAGGAGATGAAAAAGGACCAACTAGAAATTAAACATACACTGACTGAAATAAAAAGTATTATACAGAGACCTAACAGCAAACTAGAGGAAGATAAGAATCAAGTCAAAAATTTGAAATATAAAGAAGCAGAAAACACTCAACTGGAAAAGCAAGAAGAAAAAGGAATCCAAAAATGTGAAGATAGTGTAAGGAGCCTCTGGGACAAGTTCAAGTCTACCAACATCAGAATTATGGGGGTGCCAAAAGAAGAGAGACAGCAAGATACTGAAAACCTATTTGAAGAAATAATGACTGAAAACTTCCCATATCTGGTGAAAGAAATAGACTTACAAGTCCAGGAAGCACACAGAACCCCAAATAAAAGTAATCCAAAGAGGAGCACACCAAGATACATCATAATTAAAATACCAAGAGCAAAAGACAAAGAGAGAATATTAAAAGCAGGAAGAGAAAAACAGTTAATTACCTACAAGGGATTACCCATATGATTGTCAGCTGATTTCTCAACAGAAACTATGCAGGCCAGATGGGAGTGGCAAGAAATATTCAACGTGATGAACAGAAAGAACCCACAACTAAGATTACTCTACCCAGCAAAGCTATCATTCAGAATTGAAAGGCAGATAAAGAGCTTCACAGATAAGAAAAAGCTAAAGGAGTTCATCACCACCAAACCCATATTATATGAAATGCTGAAAGCTACTCTCTAAGAAGAGGAAAAAGAAAAAGGTAAAGATAAAATTATAAAAATTATAAAAAACAAATACATATCAACAAGTGAATCTTGCCGAAACTGGTTTGGCTCAGTGGATAGAGCATCGGCCTGTGGACTGAAGGATCCCAGGTTGGATTCCAGTCAAGGGCATGTACCTTGGTTGTGGGCACATCTCAAGTAGGGGGTGTCTCTCATCAATGTTTCTAACTTTCCCTCTCCCTTCCTCTCTGTAAAAAATCAATAAAATATATTTTAAAAAACACACAAATGAATCTAAAAATTAAGTGAATGAAAAATCTGATGAACAGAATGAACTGGTGAATACAATAGAATCAGGGGCATAGAAAGGGAGTGGACTGACAATTCTCAAGGGGAAAATGGTAAGGAGGGTGCAGGGAGAGACTGGACAAAAATCATATACCTATGGATGAGGACAATGCAGGGGGAGATAAGGGTAGAAGGAGGGGTGGGAACCGGGTGGAGGGGAGCTATGGGGAGAAAAAAACAAATGTAATAATCTGAACAATAAAGATTTATTAAATAAAAAGTAAATAAAGATACATTTAAAAAATAAAAAGAGGAGTGCCATCATAACTGGTCTGACTCAGTGGATAGAGCATCGGCCTGCCACTGAAGGGTCCCAGGTTTGATTCCTGTCAAGGGCATGTATCTTGGTTGCAGGCACATCTGCAGTGGGGGGCGTGCAGGAGGCAGCTGATATATGTTTCTCTCTCATCGATGTCTCTGACTATCCCTCTCCCTTCCGCTCTGTAAAAAAATCAATAAAATATATGAAAAAAATTAAAAAACAAACCGTAGTGCTCCCAAATTGGGGAGGCAATTTTATAATGCAATACAGTATCATTAAAGGACTATCTTTATTATGGAAGCATTAATCCTATTGCCCAGATACAGCCTGTAGATTTTCCTTGTGTCATTTTTGCCATCTTCCTAAGGAAAAAAACAGTCTGCTTTATTCTGAATCATTCATGAGTGTGTGCATTTTCTTAAGTTTGCTTTTCTTTTCACAGTTACAGAAATCCTGGATGCATCCTTAAATTCTGGGAAATGTCTCATTTGTCTAAATTTTAAATGATGGACTGCAAAATAAAAATATGGCAAAAATGAGACTTAATAACATTCTGAGAGTGGGCGCCTATTTTACAGGATGACCAAAAAACCTAATAATTAAAAAAAATATATATATATATATGGTTCACTTTTTTTTTTACAGAGAGGAACAAGAGAGATAATTAGAAACATTGATCAGCTGCTTCCTGGACACGCCTTATTGGGGATATGCCTGCAACCCAGGCATGTGCCCCTGACCAGAATCAAACCTGGGACCCTTCAGTCCACAGGCCGATGCTCTATCCACCGAGCCAAACCAGTTTCAGCAAGACCTAGTAATTTTTAAAATTATGTCCCTTTGTCGCCGAGACCGGTTTGGCTCAGTGGATAGAGCGTCGGCCTGCAGACTGAAAGGTCCCAGGTTCGATTCCGGTTGGGCGCATGTACCTTGCTTGTGGGCACATCTCCACTGTGGGGAGTGCAGGAGGCAGCTGACTGATGTCTCTCTCTCATCGATGTTTCTGACTTTCTATCTCTCTCCCTTCCTCTTTGTAAAAAATCAACAAAATATATTTAAAAAATAAAATTATTTCCCTTTGTTTAGAGAATTATCTATAACCTGTATTATTGGCCACATGTATCGCTCATATTCTTTCTCCCCCCATCCTCGAATTCTGTTTGTTCTAGGGAAATTCAGCAATGGCCTATCCATCTATCATTTCTTTTTTTATTAAATTAAATTAAAATCTTTTTTATTAAATTAAATTAAAATCTTTTTTAAAAAACAAGTTTAATTTGCATTGTTCGAATCCAGAGTCAGGATGCTTGCTCCTATCTCTGGACTGCCACCTTGTGTCTTTCTTGGTTGCTTACATTCTGTTTTGTTTTTTTTTAAATACATTTTATTAATTTTTTAGAGAGAGGAAGGGAGAGAGATAGAGAGCTAGAAATATCAATGAGAGAGAAACATCAATCAGCTGCCTCCTGCACGCCCCCTACTGGGGATTGCCCGCAACCAAGGTACATGCCCTTGACCAGAATCGAACCTGCGACCATTCAGTCCACAGGCTCTATCCACTGAGCCAAACCGGTTTTGGCACAGATCTCAATTTCTACAGCTCATCGTGGGCTTTGCTTGCAGTGAAATTCCCCACCTACACGGTGAAATCTTTCTCCCCACCTATCCAGAAACTCTTCACTTTTTGCTCCAGATGAAGTCTTCTCCAGATTTTTGTTGTTGAGGCGCCAGATGTGAATTCCCACGTCCCACATGTTTCAGGGTTCGGGCTCTGGAAAAGGGGCCGGACACAAATAAAAGAAGAGTTGAGACAAGAAACAATAATTTGGAAATATTTGGGGACCATGCAGGAGCCCAACTCAAGAGGAAGGACTCCGCTTAGGCTCTGCCGTAGGCTCTGGCCTCGCCATCCTTTTATTCAATTTCAGGATACACCTGTAGCTCTTAGGTGGCAATTTCCAATAACAGGCAGACTATCTTAAAGGTCAGTAAATATTGGGAAGATTTACTCTGAGACCATTTGGTCAGAAAATAGCCTGAGCCCCCATTGTCTGGACTAAACAGTTGGTGCATAGCTCTTTCCCAGATCCTTGTTTATACTTCTCTGATAGTGAAGACAATGAGTGCAAGTGAGATCAAGTGATACAGTACCTATCTGGCTCTGCCTGACTTCTTTCACTTGGTATGATGCTCTCCAGGTCCCTCTATGCTGTAAGAAAGGGTAAAGATTCTTCTTTTTACTGCTGCATGGAATTCCATGGTATAAATGTTCCACAGGTTTTTTAAATAGACCTATTTTTATTGATTTCACAGAAGAATGAAAGGGGGGTAGAGGGAAACATCAATGGTGAAAGACAATCATTGATCAACTGCCTCCTGTTCAATCCCTACCGGGAATCAAGCCTGCAACCTGGGCATATGCCATTGACTTGAATTGAACCTGGGACCCTTCGGCATTTTCACTATGCCAGGAAAACTTCTGTGTTGGATTCAGCCTTATGAAACCAGACTTGCAAAACTGCAAAAGCCTCTCTGTTGAGCTTGGGATGGGTGGACTCTCAGGGCTTAGTCGGCCCCGCCCTCCATGGCCCCTGAGTCTCACACGACTAGGTAATTGATGGAGTGGTCCCTGTGTGCGCACGGGCTCTCTCGAGTGCTCTCTCACAGTGCCTCTAGACTGCTGCCCCTCCGGCTCCCCTGCACTCCAGGACCATATGAGTCTGGGTCTCCAGGGTTTCTCCCAAAACTGGGGCTTAGTGGAGTTAGAAGTGGCACAATTGGGATAGTCTGTCTCCCACCTACTCTTGAAAGCCAGAGGCACAATCTCCAGCAGTCGGTCCTCTGCGCGCAGTGCCGTGTGCACCACCAGACTTCTGATCTTTTGCGACTCCCCTAAATTTCGGTGCACTTCTCCCTTTTCACAGTCCAAACTCCCCCCGTATTAGTTTCGGCTGGATCTGGGGTTTAGTGTCATAGGATAAGGGGTTCAATGCCTTTGAGAGTCTCTGTCTCCCTCCCTCCAGAGAAAGCCAGCCAGGTTCTCCAGCACCTGCTCTCTCCATGCATGTGTCTCCATACCTCAACTTTTTGCATCTCCTCTGGGTTTCTGTGAGCCCCTCTCCTTCCCTCTAGATGTAGAACTTACACTCAGCCAGCTTTCCTGTGGTTCTGGATGATGTCCATTCTGTCTTTTAGTTGTAGTTTTGAAATTGTTGTGCGAGGCAGCAGTGTAGGTGTTTACCTATACCGCCATCTTGGATTCTCCCTGCAGTATACTATTTACATATCTTCATTATTCCCTGGGAACTCCCAACTATTTGTGTGAATTTCCTTCCATATAAGCATTATGGACTTTATTGTGCTGATCAGAACTGAATCCATAATCTCTCCAAGCTTTTTCTTCATATGATTTGCAAGTATTTTCTCCCATCATTTCATTTTGCTTATTGTTGTGCTGTGAAGAAACTTTTTTTTTCTTTTATTTATTTGTTGCAGTCTGGACTGTTTATTTCTTTTTTTTAAAAATTTTTATTAATTTTTTATACATATCGCCCCATTGCCCCCCCTCCCCCCAGGCATACCCCAACCCCCCAGTGTCTATTGGACTGTTTATTTCTTATATTTTGCCTGGGGGTTGGTGTCACATCCGGAAACTCCTGTCCAAAACAAATCTCCACAACTTTTTCTCTCTGTTGGTCCTAGATTGTCCTTGTTTTAAGTTTTTGTGCTGACATTCAATTCTGTCCTGCAGATTGAGTTAAATTTTATCAGTGGGGTATGTTTTGTTGTTTTACTAATGAATATCGATTTTTATCAGCACCATTCAATTAAGAAACTGTCTTTCCTTTTTGTGTGTGTGTCTTGCAGCTTTGTCAAAGATTACTTGAAAGTATGTGCCTGGGTTTATTTCTGTATTTTCTGTTCTGTTCTGTTCTATTTATGTATGTATCCGTGTTTCTCCAGCAACACACTATTTGTTTGCTTTCTCTTTGCACTAAATTGAAGTCAGGAAGTGTAATGTCACCAGTTTTGTTCTCGCTCAAGATTGCTTTTGCAGTTCGAGGTCTTTTGATTCCCTACATTTCAAGATTCTGTTTCCATTTGTTTATAAGATACCTTTGGAGTTATTGCGATTGCATTTAATCTGTGGATAGCTCTGTGTACTAGAGCTATCTCCACCATATTTCATTTTCAGATCCATGAACACAGGTTGTTTTTCGACTTAATTTGAGTTTTCTTCCATTCCATTCACCACTGTTTTATAGTGTTCAATTTACACATGTTTTGCATTTAGGTTGAATTTATTCCTGAATGTGTTTTTGTTTTATTTTGTTTTTTATTCTATTGTAAATTTGACTATCTTCTTCATTTTTTTCTCAAATAATTTATTCATAGTGTGTAGAAATGTAACTAATGTTTGTAAGTTTATTTTTCATCCTGCAACTTTTCTGATTTTAATTCTTTTTTTTTCTTTTATCTTCACCTGAATATGGAAAATACTTATTTGCTTTTATTTATTAATTTTTTAGAGAAAGAGTAAGGGAAAGGGAGGAAGACAGAGAGAAGGAGAAAGAGAAACATCGATTGGTTGCCTCCCACATGTATACCCAATGAGAGCAGGACCGGACCTGCAACCCAGGTGCCGGTCCTTGACTGGGAATCGAACCTCTGGCCCTCCAGTGCACAATCCAGCTCTCTCACCATTGAGCCACACTGGCTAGGGCTATTTATTTTTTCTTTAAGTTATTTTTTTAAGTGTGTGTGTGTGTGTGTGTGTGTGTGTGTGTGTGTATTTCAGGGAGGAAGAGGAGAGAAAGAGAGAAACAAATGATGAGAGGCTTGGATCACCTGCCTTTCACGACCTCCACTGGTGATTAAGCCTTCCACCACTGCAGGTAGCCTGACATGGAATTGAATTGTGACCTCCTAGTTCATGGATTGATGCTCACTCATTGAACCGTGATAGCCATCCTTTATTTATTGATTTTAGAAGCAGGAAGGGAGACAGAGAAAGAGAGGGAAACATCGATCTGCTGTTCTACACATCTGTACATTCACTGGCTCTCCCCTGAATGTGCTCTGATGGGGATTGAAACTATAACCTTGTTGCATAGGGACCACATAGTCACCAGCTGAGACACTTAGCCAGAATTCTGAATGATTTTATTAATTTCTAGGGCTTATAGTGGAATCTTGACGAATTTCTCTGTGGAGGGTCATGTCATCTGCTAACATCTTTTACGATGCATTGGCTTCGTAGTGACAGGTGTAATATATTTTCTTTGATTTCTCTTTGAACTTATTTGAGGCGTGGTTTTTGTATGCTTGTTTGTTGTTTGTTTGTTTGTTTTATTATAGCTAAAGGTTTGAAAAGTTTTGTATCTTTAAAAAAATCCTTTTTGTATTCCTTTATTCTTATCTCCCTTTTATTCATGTTTATTCTAATATTTATTGTCTCATTTCTTTGCCAACGTTTGGGTTTACTTTTCTGTTGTGTTTCTACTTTCCTGAGGTGCCAGATTTTGTTCTTTTGAGATCTTTTCTGATAACATAGGCATTTATTTCTATAAAATGTCCTCTTAGATTTACATATTCTGAATGTTATACACAAGCTTTGGTAAGTTGTCTTTTTATTTCCTTTGTCTCTAGACTTTTTTGAGTGCTGTTCTTGTGTTTGGCTACCTTGAAATTTTTATGTATTTATTTATTACTAGAGGCCCAGTGCACAGATTTGTGCACTGGTTGAGGATGTAGCCTGCAGGGATCGGGTCACTGTGGCAGGAGTGCTCATCCCGATCAACCGAGTGGCTGTGGACCCGTCCGTCCTGTGAGCGCCTGCTGAATGAGGAAATTAATCTGAGCTGATATTTTGGGGTAATGTCTTGGGTAAAGGCATGTTCTACGTCCTTAAGGAACCTGGCAGAGAGATTTGCACCCCAAAGCCACTCAGTTAATATCCTTGATGTGTGAGACCAGGTCATTGATACCATCGGGGATGTTCAGAGCAGACTTGCTCTAGGATCAGCCATCAGCACAGCTTCCCCAGGGGATCCACAATTACATCCCCTCTTGCCATCCACCTATAACTCCTTGCACTCTTTCTAGAACATACCTAGGGGGCATCAGCTGGTGGGGTCAGGTCAGAGTGGATTGTCTCAGCTATTTGATGGGTGTAGAGACTCGGCCTTACCCTGGGCCTGCTAGCGGCTGCTCCTGCTATGGGAGCGCACTGACCACCAGGGCATAGCAATTGTTCTGGTCGTGCCACCATTTGGTCACTGGGCTTTTATATATATATATAGATTCCTGAGAGAGAGAGGATGAGTAACATCTGTACGAGAGAGAACCATCAATCGGCTGTCTTCTGGACACGCCATAACTGGAAATGGAACCCACATACTGATACATGCCCTGATTGGGTATCAAATCCAAGACCCTTGGATACACAGGATGATGTTCCAGCAAACTGAGCCACACTGCCCAGGGGATTCTGTGGTTTTTAAAAACAAAAATCTCCAGTGTTTTTTGAAGAACAGGCTACAGTGGCTGCTAGAGATAACTCTCACCCTTTATTTCACCATATGTATCTTCAAATATGCTTGTGCACCCAGTTGCCTGTCATGCTTTCTATTTAGTTCTTCTTTATTTGGTATTCCATGTTATTCTTTGTCTTCTTTATAGTCTTGTTTCCATATTCTGCAGGGGGTGTTTTTGTTCATGGATATCTGTCTACTCACTCTGGAATGGGGAATAGTTCTCTTAGCTCTGATTCTGCCATCTTGCTGATGTCACTCTCAGAGATTGTTTTTCCTGTGATCTCATTTGTGCTTTGTTGTCCTACCACAGTGCTAACAATCCATCGTTTTATTATTTCTTTTAAGATTTGCATCATTACCTGGCCAGCTTAGCTCAATGGTTGAACATCAAACTGTGAGCCAAAAGGTCACGGGTTTGAATCCCGGTCAGGGCATATACCGTGTTGTGGACCTTATCCCTAGTTGGGAGCATGCAGCAGGCAGCCAGTCAACGATCTTCTCTCATCATTGATGTTTCTATCTCTATCTCTTTCTCCCTTCCTCTCTGAAATCCATAAAAATATGTTAAAAAAGATTTGCATAATTTATTTCACCAAATTGCTCAACGGGTATGTAACAGGCAGAATCCTTTGTGCATCACAGAAGAAACATGACTTCATTACTGACAGGGTGGACCCAGAGGAGGTCTTGCCTTGATAAAAGGCTGTGGGGGTTGTTTTCATGCCTGCCCTTTGTTACATTCATAACTAAGAATCTATTTTATTCAACAGTGTTTTGTTACCATTGCCCACTCCTCACCTAATTCTACTACTTTTTGCTTAATATTGACATTTTGTTTTTATTTTCGTTTTTTTAATGTATTGATTTTTACAAAGAAGAAAGGGGAGAGAGAGAGAAAATTAGAAAGATTGATGAGAGAGAAACATCAATCAGCTACCTTCCGTTCACTCCCTACTGGGGATGTGCCTGCAACCAAGGCAATGCCCCTGACTGGAATCGAATCCGGGATGCTGTATCCACTGAGCCAAACCGGTCAGGGCAAGGACTCAGTTTTAATAGGGATCATTATATTCAGATTCCCAGCCTATGGATAACCTAATCTCTCTAAACTTTGCACCTCTACCTCTTTCATGCATCTGTCTTGACTGCAGTCCAATGTTGATCCAGGCCTCTAGGGCCTTAGAGTGCACATGCATTATTATATTGACTCTGAACATCTTGTGCTCTAATGCAATTGATATTTATGGGTTTGAGCACATTCAAATGATCCTACTCAGACTCACATGAAAGGTCCTAAAGGAAGCCATTTGTGGAGGAACAACGAGAACACCCTGCCTCACTTCTTTGTGTCTCATCGTATGCTTCTGTTCCTCCATTGCTGAGATTTTCATCATCCATGTACCTTTTGGGCCATATTATGTATCACAGCCATTTCCTCAGAGTCTAACTCACTTGTCTTAAAAATCATTCTATGGAATCATATCTAGTCATCATAGATAAACACTTGTGAAGATATTCTGTTTATATTAGATCAACATGTACTTCACCAGCGTTTCCTTTTATATAGGTTGCTGCTGTGGAGCAGATAATTTGGAGGCAGTGACTGAGCAGAACGTTTCTGTAGGAATGTCACAGGCAATGAATCCCAAGTTAGCCTTTTCTAGCCAGAAGAGCCACCCCTGTGAGAATTGTGGGCTCGTCTTGGAAAACATTTTCCGCATGATGGAGGGGCAGGGAACACAACATGAACAGATACTGTTGAGGTGCAGGGCATGTTCACAAGGATTTTATTTCAGTGCACAGTTACACCAGCAGCCTGTGAGAGAGATTTTAATTAGAGGTGTTCAAAGGAGCTCACTTGCAAACAACTGCAATTTCAATATGTCGCAGAATCATTTCGCATGAAGGGAGATTGGGCAGAGTGTTTTTACTGAATCCGGACATCTCCATCTAAAGGTTACTCAGACCAGGGTCAGTCCAAATGCTATTTTGACATGTGGGATGATGTTTCAAAGGAGAAGAAATTATTACACCAGAAAAGAATGTAAGAAAGACATTAGTTGCAACAACACATTTATTCCGGCAAAGGATATCCAAGCAGAAAGTCATTGTTTTGTGTGCTCTGAATGTATGAAAGGTTTTACCAGTAGAAATGGCCTCTGTTATCATCTGAGAGTTCACCCTGGAGAAAGGCCTTATCAGTGCAGTGAATGTGGGAAAGCTTTTAGCAATGGTAGTAGCCTAGGTGATCATCAAGTTTTGCACACTGGAGAAAGGCCTCATAAGTGTAGTGAATGTGGGAAAGCTTTTACCAGTAGCAATGGCCTCCATTATCATCACAGAGTTCACATTGCAGAAAGGTCTTATGAGTGCAGTGAATGTGGGAAATCTTTTACCAAGAGCACTGCACTTCAACATCATCAGAGAGTTTACACAGGAGAAAAGCCTTATCAGTGAAGTGAATGTGGGAAATCTTTTGCCAGTAGCACTACCCTTCATTATCACCAAAATGTTCACAATGGAGAAAGACGATACGAGTGCAGTGAATGTGGGAAATCTTTTACCAGTATCAGTAACCTTCGTTTTCATCAGAGAGTTCACACGGGAGAAAAGCCTTATAAATGCAGTGAATGTGGCAAATCTTTTACCAGTAGGAATGGCCTTCGTTATCATCAACATTTTCACTTGGGAAAAAGGCCTTATCAGTACAATGAATGTCAGAAATCTTTTTTTTAATATATTTTATTGATTTTTTATAGAGAGGAAGGGAGAGGGATACAGAGTTAGAAACATCGATGAGAAAGAAACATTAATCAGCTGCCTCCTGCCGCCCCCCACTGGAGATGTGCCCGCAACCAAGGTATGTGCCCTTAACCGGAATCAAACCTGGGACCTTTTAGTCTGCAGGCTGACTCTCTATCCACTGAGTCAAACCGGTTTCGGCAATGTCAGAAATTTTTTAACACTAGCAGTGAGCATCATTGTTATCAGAGAGTTCACACTAGAGAAAAGCCTTATAAATGCAGTAAATGTGGGATATCGTTTATCAGTAGCACTGCCCTTCATCATCATCAGAGATTTCACACTAGAGAAAAGCCTTATAAGTGCAGTGAATGTGGCAAATCTTTTACAAGAATTGATAGCCTTCATTGTCACCAGAGATTTCACAGTGGAGAAAGTCCTTGCAAGTGCAGTGAATGTGGGAAATCTTTTACCAGAAGCAGTAGCTTTCGTAATCATCAAAGTTTACACACTAGAGAAAAGCCTTATCAGTGCATTGAATGTGGAAAGACTTTTACCACTAGCATTGATCTTTTCGTCTATCAGAGAGGTCACACTGGAGAAAAGCCTTATAAATGCAGTGAATGTGGGAAATCTTTTACAAGGATTGATAGCCTTCTAATTCACCAGAGATGTCACTGGAGAAAGTCCTTATGAGTGCAATGAATGTGGGAAATCTTTTACCAGGAAGAGTAGCCTCTGTAATCATCAAAAGTTTCACACTGGAGAAAGGCCTTATGAGTGCAGTGATTGTGGGAAATCTTTTACCATTCACACTGACTTTTCTCGTCATTAGAGAGTTCACACTGGTGAAAGGCCTTATGAGTGCACTGAATGTGGAAAATCTTTTACTACTAACACTCACCTTCATACTCATCGGAGAGTTCATACAGGAGAAAGGCCTTATAAATGCAGTGAGTGTGGGAAATCTTTTACCACTAGCAGTGACCTTCATTGTCATCAGAGAACTCACACTGGAGAAAAGCCTTATAAGTGCAGTGAATGTGGGAAATGTTTTACCAGTAGTACTGTACTTCATTGTCATCAGAGAATTCACACTGGAGGAAAAACCTTATAAATGTGGTAAATGTGAGAAATATTTTACCTGGAGCACTGCCCTTCATCGTCATCAGAAAGTTCATACTGGAGAAAAGCCTTACAAATGCAGTGAATGTGGGAAATCCTTCAAAAGTAACAATGGTCTCCAATATCATCAGAGAGTTCACCTAGCAGAAAGCCATTATGAGTGCAATTAACGTGAGATGTCTCTCAGCCAAATTTCTAAATTTGCTCTGCACAGATAGTCCAAATATGAGAAATTTCTTATATGTGTAAGAAGTGTAGTTTCTTAGTTAGATCTTAAAAATAATATAAGAAAATTTGTGAAGTCACTTTTGTCGGAATTGTATCATACATTTAATCACCTACATTATATAAACTCCCCATAAGTGTTTATACTGTTGTGTTTGTTTTTCTGTTGGAACCATATATATCTCTGTTGCACTTTCCAATATGCAGAGATGTGTTGCCACATTTATAAATATCTATATTTCTGTTGCTGAAGGTATTTCACCTGATCCATCTATAAGGCCCCTACAGATGGCATCTATCACCATCCTCATGTGCCCAGAGAAGCAACTCTGTTATCTAATTTGTTGAGGAAAATTAGGAATACCTGAGCCCTTGGTTCTTAATTGTTTCCTTTCTCACCAGTTGGTACAAAGGACTGATTACTCTTAGCTCCAGAAAACATAGTATTGCAGAGGGACTGCCATTCTCGAGGTCATTCTTTCCCAAGATGCCAGTGATGGATTTGTTGAGTACATAGTCATTAATGCAAGAATGGCCAGTCTCGTGTCTCTTTCCTTTGTAAAATAATGAAGGCTTTTTCCTAAGGCTTCTTGATACTTGGGTATTCTATTTATTCTGTGGGTTAGTTTATAAGGAGATCTGAGCTCTCCATGCATGATGAGGTGAACAATTTTTATGAGGTCGCAAACATTCTTTGCTTTTCAGGGAACAATATGGTGCAAAAATTAGCTCATCAGTGTTTGTCAAATTCATATTGCTGGTCATATTTTCCTAGAAAATACTGTGGCCTCTGTAGTCCTCATGTGAAGATGGATGCTTTGGGACACAGAGATCACTTCACAGGGTGAGAGCTGTGACAACCTCAAATGTGTCTTCTAGCAGCATGAATTTTTTTCTTGTTTTCAAGGGATGTCTATAGACTTGAAGGTATCCCTTGCCCAGGTCTTGCAGAGGACCATGTGCCCTAATGCCTACAATTCCATGGGTGATGGTCACTGGTATGAGTACCATCGAAGTTAGGGGTAACCCTTTCACTGCAGAAACACTGACCTAATGAGTTTTGGAGGGGATTGTAGCCCATTAGATAAGATGTTCCTCATCTTAATGTATATCCAGGAACATTTCTGAAAAAAAGATTACAGGAGCAGTGTGTACACAGATGTGAGGATCTCCAGGCATGTTTATCTTCTGTGGAGCAATTATAGTCGTTGAATATAATCGAGAGGTTTGTAGCTTCTTCTATCTTCTCAGATGTTCACCTCAAAGCCATTGTTGAGCTGGCAGAAAAGGAAGGATAAAGGCAAATGGTGTCTAGTTCAAGGATTTTGCTTTTGTGATTCAGCCAGCATTCTTGTTGTTTGGGTGAAAGTTCTTCATTTTTCATACATTTTATGTCACTGAGGTGAAACTCTTGCCCAGAGAGCATAAGAAAGTGGATTGGATATAGATTTGCCAACCTATTTTTTCAATATAATTGAACTTACACATTTTTAAAATTTTGAACCATTTTTAAAAGCTATAATGAGTAAAATACGTGTTGATTATTTTGTAAATCTTCATGTGTACATGAAACTGAAACCATCATTATAACTGACCATATATTTCTGTCACTGTGTAATGACTTTATGACCTCTTTTAATCTGACCCTGTTCTTCACAGCTTTCCAAGTACCATAAATTTGCATTCCATTTTACTAGAGAAATTTGCCTTTTCTAAGTAGTTTCTCCTGCTTTAATTTATGTTTCACAAATATTTGGGATTTTTTTAAAGATATATTAGTAATTCATCTTCTTTTCTGATAGATGTTCTTACCTTTGAATATATCACCAATGGCTTATTCATTTTTATGAATATTTGATTCTTTCTCATAAAGTTGGTGTAAACATTTCTGTATAATTCTTTATATGGCTATAAGTTTTATTTACCTTCATCAACAATTCAGTGCATAATCTGAGTCATTGAGTATTTGAATGTTTAAATTGATAAAGATTAGCATATTGTGGTCTGCACGGGATATACCATAATGGATGTTATGGTTCAGTTGTTTTGCTGTGATCCCACATACAGAAGGGTTGCCAGTTAAATTGCTTTGCATGTCCCTAGGTTATGGGCTAGCTTCCTGGAATGGGGTATTCAGGAAATGGTTGGTCTGTGTTGTTCTTTTGCATTGTGTTTCTCTCCCTCACCCTTCTCCTCTCCAAAAATTAATAAAATTGCCCATCTGGCATGGTTCAGTCATTGAGATTTCACCTATGGGTTGTCATGGGTCGATTGCAGGCCTGGGTACATTCATGAATTGCCTGCCCAAACTGAGTGTGGGTTGTTCAGGAAGCAGCCAGTCAATGATTCTCTCTCATTGTTGGTGCTTCTATCTCTTCCTTCCTTTCTGTAGTTAATGTATATACATTTTAAAAAATCAATAAACTATTCCTTCAAAATAAAAATAAACTGATTTGACCTTTTGGCATTTTTCCACCAGTGTATGAGGTATTCACATGCTCCACATCCTAGAATAACACTTGCCAATGGGTGGTTCGTGAACCACTGGTGATACTTGAGGTCCAAAAGGTTGTTGACCACTGTCCTAGATTATATTTTTTGTTGGTCAATCATACTTTATTTAAAACGTAGTGGCCCAGTGCATAAAATCGTGCTATTGAAAGGAAATTCATTTCAAGAAATATTTTAATATCACTGTTTGCCCTTTCTCTATAATAGAAGTATGAGAGATGAAAGAAAATTTGTGAAGTGTATATGAAAATAATATATAAATTGAGCAATAAACAATAACAACATGATATAACAACAAAGACCTGATAGAAAAACAAAGCATGATAGAAAAACAATATTGATAAAAAAAGATAATTGATTAAATTTATGCTAACACTGAAGCCAGTATCAAATGGGGACAAATCAGTTCTTGAAGTCAGAATAACTTCTCCTCTGAAGATCCTGTTAATACTTCTGCTTCAATTATGTTAGGTCGAAATCCTTTGATAATAAATCTAATACCATTACAAAGACTCCATTTACTATTAAGATTTCTCATTAGGTCCTAACTGGTTTGGCTCAGTGGACAGATCATTGGCCTGTGGACCAAAGATCCCAGGTTCGATTCCAGTTAAGGGCATGTACCTTGGTTGCAGGCACATCCCCAGTAGAGGGTACGTAGGAGGCAGCTGATTGATGTTTCTCATCGATGTTTCTAACTCTCTATCCCTGTCCCTTCCTCTCTGTAAAAAATCAATAAAATATATTTAAAAAAATAATTTTATGGTTGGGGGTAACCACAACCTGAGGAATTGTATTAAAGGGTCACGTTATTAGGAAGATTGAGAACCACTGTTCTAAAGAGAGGCCATGGTTTCATGTGGCTGCCCTCTTTGGTAGTAAGTGGAGACAGAACACAGAAAGATGGCGGTTGTGGGGGGCACCTCTCCTGGACACCTGACTGCATCAGGCTGGGGGAGGGCTGATTGGGGGCAGGGAAGATGGTTGTTGTGCTGGGCACCTCTTCTGGACACCTGCCCAATGATCCAGACCGTGAGCAGTTTTCTTTCTGATCACTCGTCATTCAGGTTCTGGTCTATGAAGGCTGGAGAGCGTTTACTTACTTAGAGTTATTGAAGGTCATACTTTGGCGATCAGGAGGTGTTGATCAGGAGTGTGGGCAGCAGGGGAGTTCTGAGGGTAATTGGCTGCTGCAGTGTGCTTCATAGCCACCGGTCATTCTAGTTGTTCTGCTGTTTGATCACTTGGCTTTTATATATATAGATTTTTTTAATATTTCAAGAAAAAACATCTTAACTATGTTACATGCAATAAACAATATATCATGAAAAATGGTATGATGTTACAAATAATAAACACCAATTATTGAAGAAAATCTTACATGTAATAACATTAATATTTCAAGAATAAAAGGATTTTAAGTATAATAATATTGCCAAAACTATACTAATATATTATGGTATCCGAAAAGTTGTATGAAATAATAAAATCTCCAAATAACAGTATTACTTCTATTATATTTTAGACTTTTTTCTACTCTGGCTCTGTTTTTGCTCATCAGTTTATGTTGTTCATTATATTCTACAAGTAAGTGAGATCATATTTATCTTTCTCCGACTGGCTTATTTCGTTTATCGTGATGCTCTCTATGTCCATTCATGCTGTTGCAAATGGTAAAAGTTGCTTCTTTTTTATGGCAGCATAGTATTGCATTGTGTAGATGTACCACAGTTTTCTAATCCACTCATCCAAATCTTAGGTATTGTGAAATATGCTGCTATGAACATCGGGGTGCATATATTCTTTCTGATTGGTGTTTCTGATTTTTTGAAATATATTCTACATGTGGGATCACTGGATCAAATAGGAGATCCATTTTTAACTTTTGGAATAAACTCCATACTGTGTTCCACTGTGGCTGCACCCGTCTATATTCCTATCAGCAGTGTACCAAGGTTCCTTAATCTCCACGTCCTCACCAGCACTCGTTCTTTGTTGATTTGTTGAGGCAATTTTATTTTTTATTTTTAAAATATATATTATTGCCGAGACCGGTTTAGCTCAGTGGATAGAGCGTCGACCTGCGGACTGAAAGGTCCCAGGTTCGATTCCGGTTGGGGGCATGTACCTTGCTTGTGGGCACAACTCCAGTAGGGGGCGTGCAGGAGGCGGCTGATCAATGTCTCTCTCTCATCGATGTTTCTGACTTTCTATCCCTCTCCCTTCCTCTCTGTAAAAAATCAATAAAATATATTTTAAAAAATATATATATATATATATTATTGATTTTTTTTTACAGGGAGGAAGGGAGAGGGCTAGAGAGTTAGAAACATCCATCAGCTGCCTCCTGCACGCCCCCTACTGGGGATGTGCTCTCAACCAAGGTACATGCTCCTGACCAAAATCAAACCTGGGACCCTTCAGGCCGTAGGTCAATGCTCTAATCTGCTGAGCCAAGCTGGTTAGGGCCATCAGGTTTGTTGTTGTTGTTGTTAGATTCCATATATGCGTGAAATCAAGTGATATTGTCTTTCTCTGACTGACTCATTTCACTTATCATGATGCTCTCTGGGTCCCTGCTTGCTCTGTGAAAGGGTAAGAGAGTCTTAATTTTTATAGCTGCATAGGATTCCATGATATAAATGTACCATAATTTTTTATCCACTTATCTGCTGATGGGGACCTGGGCAGTGCACTCTAAATTGCTATTGTAAATTGTGCTGCTATGAGCAGAGGGGTGCATACTTTCTATCTGATTATTTCAGGTGTCTTAGGATATAGTCTTAGAAGTAGAATTACTGGATCAAATGGCAGTTCCATACTAAATTTTTTCAGAAAACTCCAAACTGGTTTCCATAATGACTGTAGCAGTTTGTATTCCCACCAGCAGTGAACTGGGTTCCCTTTTTCCACATCCTCTGCAGCACTTGTCCTTTGTTGATTTGTTGATGGCAGCCCTTCTGACAGTGGTTGTTGCTTTAATTGGCATCTCTCTGGTGATCAGTCACTTTGAACATTTTTCACATGCCTCTTGGCCACCTTATCCACACTGCAGCCCAGGCAGAGCTGACACTCCAGTGACTTCAAAAACAGATGCTGCCGAAACTGGTTTGGCTCAGTGGATAGAGCATCGGCTTGCGGACTGAAAGGTTCCAGGTTCGATTGCGGGCACATCTCCACTGTGGGGCGTGCAGGAGGTGGCTGATCGATGTCTCTCTCTCTCATCGATGTTTCTGACTTTCTATCTCTCTCCCTTCCTCTCTGTAAAAAATCAATAAAATATATTTTTTTAAAAAAGCAAAATAGATGCTCTTCAGTATGAGTGTCTGTTTTGTGACATTAATTTTGTATAATGGATTCAATGGAGGCAGGTTAGATGGAGTTAGAGACTTGAGCAACCTCCGCAAGCTACAGTAGGCTGAGGGAGACACAGCCAAAAGTCATGAATGAAGAAACAATGCCCGCTCCTCAGAAAGAGCAGGTCCTGAAGAAAGATATGCAAAACCAGCCACGGAAGTGCACCAGAAACAAACTTGCCCCAGATGTCACCTTCAGTGAAGACGCTAGAGGGCATTTAGTATCCCTCGTGTGTTCTTGGGCTATTTGCCCCTAAATCCTGTTCTTGAGTTAACTGAGAAATACCAGATCCTGGTCTTGGAGCGGAGAAACTACATTACCCACAAGGGGACGCACGGAATGCCACCAGGCTGAGCCAATAGAGGCCCAGAGAAGGCATTTCCGTTTGGCTGCTTTTGTAGGGCGGGACCGGTAGTCTTTGTGGCGGGATTTTGTCTTCTCAGGTTATTACCTACAGTGGTCAGGAGTTCTTGGGCTTAGAGTTCCCTGGAGGAGGCTGGAGAGTGATGTTCCCCGCCACACAGCCAATGGTCAGAGCCTTCAATGGTGCTCACAGCTCCCACGTGGGATTGAAGCTCGGAGTCGCCACTCGGACCCACGCCAGGGCCGGGCCAGGCACCGCCGTTCCTGCAGCGGCTTCTACTCCAGCCGCTCCCGCCTCGTTCAACCCACAGAGTGCCATGGCGGCGCCCTTGCCGAAGAGACCGGCTGAGGTGAGATAGAATCCCCTCAGGCTCTCACCTACTCCTCACACCGAACACCACAGCCTGGGTGGGGCACCTGTCACGTCCTGCAGCGCCGTCCGCAGGGAGGACCGTGAGGAAGGAGGAGGGAGAGAGGAGGGTTGTGGCTTCTGAGGCGCAGCGAGTGCCGGGCAGAGGACAGGGGTGACTTGCATCTGAGGTTCCCCTGAGGATGTGGCTGTGAGCACTGAGGGACAGAGCAGAGGCTGCAGGGAGGCCGTCACAGCCTCATTGGGGCTTTCCCGGCTGTGGGTCCCTCAGAGGCCTGGGGTGGGCCTGGACCCGCCTGGAAGACAAGCTTCTCTACCTGCCATGTGCCAAGTTCATGGGTGAGTCCAGCGAGATGCAGTGGCATTGGAGCTGGAAGGGGGCAGAGCTGAGGGAGTCAACGCGGATCCTGACAACGGGAAGGGGGTACACATTACCCAGTGGTGTGCACATCTGGAGGAAGTGTGAGCTGATGGTCCCCGTAACATAAAAGCGCAGCATAAACCCACACTTGGCTTTGTCTTGGAGGCATGGTCTAGGTGGGAAGGCTGGGACCCAGCAGACATCACCTAGACCAGGGGTTCTCAACCTTTCTAATGCTGCGACCCTTTAATACAGTTCCTCATGTTGTGGTGACCCCCAACCATAAAATTATTTTTGTTGCTACTTCATAACTGTAATTTTGCAACTGTTATGAATCGTATCTGTGTTTTCCAATGGTCTTAGGTGACCCCTGTGAAAATGTTGTTCAACCCCCCAAAAGGGTCGCGACCCACAGGTTGAGAAACACTGACCTAGAGCTTAAAAGTAATCTCTCCCCTCCCCTCCCCAAATCCTTCCCAATCCAGCTGCTCTACTGAGGGCAATCCCAGTGAGTAATGGGACTGATGAGAGCAGCCAGCACTGGCATTAGGGTCTGCTGTCCACACTAACCGAGTGCCTTGGGGGGTTGGGGGAAGGTGTGTAAGGAGTAGGAGTGGGGGTTCTCAGAGAGACAGCCCTAGTTTCAATGGTCTCCATTCTGACAGGTTGGCGTGACCTTTGAGGACATTGTCCTGTACTTCTCCAGGGAGGAATGGAGCCTCCTTGATGAGGGTCAGAGACAGCTGTACCTGCATGTGATGCTGGAGAACTTTGAACTTCTATCCTCGCTGGGTAAGACCCTCACCCTCACAGTGACCTGGACTTGGCTTTGCCATTTCCCAGGGCCCATCTCCCAGGGTGTGCTGTGTCGTCCCATGTAGACTATGGTTCTGCTTGGTTTTCCAGTTTCCTGGGTAGTTGCTGTCCTGGGGAGATGGGTCTGTTTCTGCTTCTCCCTTCTTTCTTGAAGTCGCAACTCTCCCTGTTGTACTAAGTTCACAGGGAAGGACTTGTTGTTGGTAGTGTTGCAGGAAGCCTGTGAGGAAAGCATTTCTTATATTCTGTTGGTCATTTGTACCTATTTTTTTGAAGAATTGTTTCTATATCCTTATCATGGTTAATAACTATTTTTTGGTTAAACATTTTTTTGACGACCTTGTATATATTTCATATGTTAAGTGCTTACTACATACAGGAATACATATTTTTGCATCTGCTTAATTGCACTTTGCAGGTATTGCTCCCCCCACACTTGTTTTTCTACAAAGTGCATGTTTTTGCAACCTTGGGTGTTGCAGGTTTAGTGCCACCATGTTTCTAGCAAGTTCAGATGCTTGTTACTAGTTCTTAGAATAATGTATTTGTAATGAAGTTATATGGAGTTTGCTTTTGAGACAATCATTGCATTTTTACTAACCTGCACTATGGTATTAACATACCTTCATTATTCTGTGGGATCTCCATGTGTATTTCTTTCTATATTACAATATTCACTTTATTATGCTGATCAGAAGTGAATCCAAAGTCTCTCCAAGTGATTCCTTCATATAATTTGCAAGTATTTTCTTCTGTTCTCTCGATTTCCTTTCCTTTCATTTTGTTTATGGCTGTTGTGCTGTAAAGAAGCTTTTTTTTCTATATTTGTTGCAGTGTGGACTGTTCGTTTTTTCTTTTTTTTTCTGGTGGTTGGTGTCACATTCAGAAACTCCTGTCCAAAACAAACCTCTAGGTTGTCCTGAGGCATTTTCAGTTTCAGTGCTGATTTTCAATTCTATCATGCAGAATTCTCCACTTAAACCCATTCTTCAAAAGTTGAGTTACATTTTATCTGTGGTGTTCAATATTGTGTATTTACAGGTGAGTATTGATTTTCAGCAACTCCATTCATTGAAGAAACTATCTTTCCCTTCTTTTGTGTCTTGCACTTTGTCAGGGATTACTTGAAAGAATGTGCCTGTATTTATGTCTATGTTTTCTGTTATGTTCTGTTTATGTATGTATCTGTGTTTCTTCAGCAGCACACTGTTTGCTTGCTTTCTATTTGTAATAAATTGAAGTCAGGAAGTGTGATGCTACCAGCTTTGTTCTCGTTCACGATTGGTTTTGCTATTCTCATTTTTTAAATATATTTTATTGATTTTTTACAGAGAGGAAGGGAGAGGGATAGAGAGTTAGAAACATCGATGAGAGAGAGACATCGGTCGGCCACCTCCTGCATGCCCCTCACTGGGGTTGTGCCCGCAGCCAAAGTACATGCCCTTGACCAGAATCGAACCCGGGACCTTTCAGTCCACAGGCTGACACTATCCACTGAGCCAAACTGGTTTCAGTGCTATTCTCATTTTTTAATTCCATATATTTCAAGATTCTCTTTTCATTTCTTTGTAAAATACCATAGGAATTATCCTCAGGATTGCATTTAATCTGTAGATTGCATTGTGTACTATGGATATTTTCAACATATTTTTAAAAATTCTTTACTGTTTTAAAGTATTATTTATGTAATACATATATCTCCTCTTTCCCCCATTATCCACAAATGAGTGAGATTATGTGATATTTCTCATTCTCAGACTGGCTTATTTCGCTTAATATAATGCTCTCCAGGTCCATCCATGCTGCAAATAGTAAGAGTTCCTTTTTTACACCAGCATACTATTCCATTATGTAGATCTACAGTTTTTTTTAACATTTTTATTATTATATTTTTTTAGTATATTTTATTAATTTTTTACAGAGAGGAAGGGAGAAAGATGGAGAGTTAGAAACATTGATCAGCTGCCTCCTGTACACTCCCTACTGGGGATGTGCCTGAAACCAAGCTACATGCCCTTGACCGGAATCAAACTTGGGATCTTTCAGTCTGCAAGCTGATGCTCTATCTACTGAGCCAAACTGGCTAGAATCACAGTTGTTTGTTTGTTTATATTTTATTGATTTTAGAGAGAAAGTGGGAGAGGGAGAGATAGATAGAAACATCAATGATGAGAGAGAATCATTGATTGGCTGCCTCCGGCAGTCCCCTTACTAGAAATTGAGCTAGGACTACCACAGTTTTTTAAACCACTCACTTACTGATGGGCACTTGGGCTACTTCCAAATCTTAGGTATCATAAATTGTGCTGCTATGAACATAGGGGTACATATACTCTTTCTGACTTCTATTTTTATTTTTATTTTTTTATTGATTTCAGAGAGAGGAAGAGAGAGAGAGACAGGAATATCAATGATGACAGAGAATAATTGATCGGCTGCCTCCTGCACGCTCCCTACTGGGGATTGAGCTCACAACCCAACATGTGCCCTTGGCCTGCATAGACTTGGGACCCTTCAGTCTGCAGGCCAATGCTCTATCCTCTTAGCCAAACCAGCTAGGGCTTTTCTGATTTTTGGGGGATATATTCCTGGAAGTGGGATTACTGGGTCAAATGGGAATTCCATTTTTTAATTTTTGTGGATGCTCTGTAATATATTACACAGTGTAATATATTATACAGTCTGTATTCCCACCAGCTTCTGCACAACAAAAGAATTCCTTTGCCAGCACTTGTCCTTTGTGGATTAGTTGATGGTAGCCATCCTGACAGGTGTGAGATGATATCTCATTGTAGTTTTGATTTGCATCTCTCGGATGATTAGTGACTATTAGTATGTTTTCATGTGTGTCTCAGGCTTCTGTATGTCCACTTTCGAAAAATGTGTACTTAAGGCCTTTGCTCATTTTTTTATTGGATTTCTTATCTTATTTTTGTTAAGATGTATGAGTTCCCTGTCAATTTTGTAGAGAACCCTCTTATCAGACATAACATTGGCAAATATGTTCTCCCATGCAGTAGGCTTTCTTATAGTTTTCGGAGTAAGTTAACTTTATATTTGAAATTAGTTAAGTTATTCCTAGATATCTTAATATTTTTGTAGCAGTGGTAGATAGGATTATTTGTTTGTTACTCTTTCCATGAATTCATTATTGGTGTGTAAAAAAGCCATATATTTCTGCGTGTTTATTTTTTTCCTGCTATATTGCTGAATGTATTTATTATATTTAGTAGTTTTTTATTAAGATGTATGAGTTCCTGCCCCGATGTCACTCAATCCAGTGTCTCCTCATATGTGTCTTAATCCACCCTTCCCACCATGGCTGGCCTGGCCCTGGAGGTCAGAGGAATCTGGAGCTTGTAAGTTCATTTTGTGCTACTGATAATACAAGAGGGTCCCCTGTAACTGTTTTACTCGGCACCAATCCGCACTGGTTTTTACAACTTGTAATTCTTACCGCCAGTAGGGACTTATTTGGCCTTTGTTTTTCTACCATAGTTTTGACCATCCAACTGTTCTGTTTTTCTTTGAGATTTGCATCATTTATCCCATGTAATGGCTCAAATGGGTTTAAGTGGAGAATCATTTGTGTATCACAGAAGGAGTACAACTATATGAATGACACAGTGGCCCCACAGGCGTTCTTGCCTTGGTGAAGGGTCACTGGGGAGGAATTTGTGGTTGGCCTTTGTTACGTTCATAGGTAGAAACCCAATGTTTGGTTACAGTTGCCCATTCCTCATCCAGTTATGCCTGTTTGTGCTTACTATGCCAACTACAGGTTCTAATAGCAATTTCTATTATAGTTCCCAGTAACCTTAACCTCTCTGGACTTTGCACCTCTGTCTCTTTCACAGATCTCGCTTTACTGCAAACCAACATGGCTCCATGCCTGCAGTGCCTTGGAGTGCACACGTGTTATAAAATTGACGTTGAACATCACGTGCTCTAATACCATTAATTTTTATGGCTTTGAGCACCTTCAAATGATTCTACACAGACTCACATGGCCAGCATGTAAGATCCTAAAGGAAGCCCTTTGTGCAAGAATAATGAGCAGAGTCTTCTTTTCTTCTTTGTGTCCCTCTGTTGGTGAGATTTTCATCATCGACTGACTTTTGGGGTCACATTATATATAAAAGCAATTTCCTCAGAGTCTAACTCACTCATCTTATAAATCTTTTTATGGAATCATGCCTAGTCATGACAGAAACATTTGTGGTGAAGATATTCTGTTTTCATAAGATCAACATATACTTCACGAGTTTTTTTTTTTTTTTCAGGTTGCTGCTGTGGAGCAGAGAATGTGGAGGCACTGACTGGACAGAAGGTTTCTATAAGAGTGTCCAAGGCAAGGAAACCCAAATTACCCTTGCCTTCCCAGAAGAGCCACCCCTGTGAGAGTTGTGGGCTCATCTGGAGAAACATTTTCCACGTGATGGAGGAGCAGGGAACACAACACAGACAGATACTGTTGAGATGTGGGACATGTGCAAAACAGTTTTACTTTGGTGTAAAATTTCACCAACAGCATGTGAGAGAGAAGACTTTCATTAGAGGTGTGGACAAAATCTCATGTGCAAACAGCTGTGATTTCAATTTGTCCCAGAATTGTTTCACATGCAGGGAGGTTGGGCAGGGTGTCCTTACCGAATCAGGACATGTACATCTAAAGTCTACTCAGACCAGGGACAGTCCAAATGCTATTTCAACACGTGGGATGACGTTTCAAAGGAGAAAAAATTATTGCACCAAAAAAGAATGTACGGAAGAAAATTGCACCCACATGTTTATTCAGGAAAAGGGTGTCCATGTTGGAAGTCAATGTTTCGTGTGCTCTGAATGTGGGAAATCTTTTACAACTCATTCTCACCTTCATTATCATCAGAGAGTTCATGGAGGAGAAAAGCCTTATAAATGCAGTGAGTATGGAAAATCTTTTACCAATAACAGTCAACTTTGTAGTCATCAGAGGATTCACACTAGAGAAAAGCATTATAAATGCAGTGAATGTGGGAGAACTTTTACCACTAACAGCAACCTTTGTAGGCATCAGAGAATTCACACAGGAGAAAAGCCTTACAAATGTAGTGAGTGTGGGAAAGCTTTTACCACTAACACTCACCTTCATAGTCATCAGAGAGTTCACACAGGAGAAAAGCCTTATAAATGCAGTGAATGTGGGAAATGTTTTACAAGTATCTCTGGAATCCAATATCATCAGAGAGTTCACACTGGAGAAAAGCCTTATAAATGCAGTGATTGTGCGAAAACTTTTACCAGCATTAGTGATCTTCATTGTCATCAGAGAATTCACACTGGAGAAAAGCCTTATAAGTGCAACGAATGTGGGAAATCTTTTACCAGTAGAACTCGTCTCCAATATCATCAGAGAGTTCACACTGGAGAAAAGCCATGTAAATGCAATGAATGTGGGAAATCTTTTACACATTGGAGTAGCCTCCGTTATCATCAAAGTTCTCACACTGGAGAAAAGCCTCACAAGTGCATTAAATGTGAGAAATCTTTTACCAGTAGCAGTGGCCTTCATTATCATCAAAGTTTTCACACTGGAAAAAAGCCTTATAAATGCATTGAATGTGGGAAATCTTTTATCACTAGTAGCAATCTTCGTTGTCATCAGAGAGTTCACACTGGAGAAAAGCCATATAAATGCAGTGAATGTGGGAAATCTTTTACCTATAAGAATAGCCTCTGTTATCATCAAAGTTCTCACACTGGATAAAAGACTCACAAATGCATTGAATGTGGGAAATGTTTCACCAGTAACAGTGCCCTCCATTGTCATTAGAGAGTTCACACTGGAGAAAAGTGAATGTCGGAAATATTTTATCACCATCAGTGACCTTCATCGTCATCAGAGAGTTCACAGAGGAGAAAAGCCTTATAAATGCAGGGAACGTGGGACATATTTTACAATTAGCAATGGTCTTCAATATCCTCAGAAAGTTCACACTGGAGAAAGCTATTAAGTGCAGTTATGCCGTAACCGGTTTGGCTCAGTGGATGGAACGTCAGCCTGCAGACTGAAAGGTCCGAGGTTCAATTCTGGTCAAGTGCATGTACCTTGGTTGTGGGCACATCCCCAGTAGGAAGTGCGCTGGAGGCAGCTGGTATCCTTTCCCTTCCTCTCTGTAAAAAAATAAATAAAATATTTTTTAAAAAGTGCAAGTAATGTGAGGTATTTCTTAACTTGATTTGCAAATTTGCTCTGCACAAAATAAGTCCAAATGTGAAAATTTTCTTATATGTATAGGAAATGTAGTTTCTTAGTTAGGACTTAACAATTGTATAAGAAAATATGTGAAGTAGCAATCTGAATGATATCTCATACATTTAATCACCTACATTATGTAACTTCCCCCAACTATTTTTGTTACTGTGTTCATTAGTATTTATGTTGGAACCGTATGTATCAGTGTTGCACTTTCCCTCATACAGAGATATCTTGCTTGCTGTATGTAATTGCATATTTCTGTTGCTAAAGGAATTTCAACTCAACCATTTATAAGGTCCCTATAGATGGCCTCAATCACCATCCTCATGTGCCCAGGGAAGCTACCTTTGTTGTCTAATTTGATGAAGAAAATTAGGAATATCTTTGCTCTTAATTCTTCCTTCTTTCCTATCTAAAGTAGTCACATAGGAATGAATACTGTGGGCTGCAGTGAACATAATGTTGCAGAACTGCCATATTCAGGGACACACTTTCCATAGATGCTAATGATGAGTTTATTGAGTGCCTAAGTCATTAGTGGGAGAACTGCTAGTCTCAGGTCTCTTTCTCTGCAAAATAATGAAGGCTTTTCCCCAAGACTTAATGTTGACTGTTGTATTTGACTTTATGGATTAGTTTACAACGAGATCTGGGCTCTCCAAGTATGGTAATGTGAAAAACTTTTATGCAGTCTCAAATAATTTCACCCTTGTGGGAAGACTATGATGCAGAAATTAGCAATTTTTGCCAAATTTACATTGCTGCCCATAAATTCCCAGAAAACACTCTGGAGTCTCTAGTCCTTAATCCTCATGTGAAGATGGATGCTTTGAGACACAGAGATCTCTCCAAAGAAGGGGTAGCTGTGACAACCTCAAGTATTTCTGGAAGCAACATGTATTTTTTTCTTGTTTTCAAGGGATGCTGAGACTTTGAAGGGAACCTCCTGCCCAGGTGTTGCAGAGGGCCAGGTGCCCAAATGCCTGCAATTCCATGGGTGATGGTCACTGGTTGGAGGACTTTTGCAGTGAAGGGAAACCCTTTCATTGCAGAAACACTGATTCTTTTTGGATGAGACTGTAGCCCACTATATGGAATGGTCTTCATCTAAACCTCCACCCAGAGATTTTTTTGATGAAAAGACTACAGAAGCTGTGTGTGCACAGATGAGGGACTCCAGGCATGTTCATGCTCTGTGGAGCAGTCATTGAATTGATTATAATCAAGAGGTTTTGTGGTTTCCTGTATCCTCTGAGATGTTCCATCAGAGCCATTGGTGCTCTGGCAGCAAAACTAAGGGAAAGAAAGGGTGCCTTTAGGCCCAAGATGGGGCTTTTGTGACCCAGTCAGCATTCCAGTGGGTTTGGGTGAAAATTCTTCATTGTGTGTTATATTTTCTGTTAGTGAGATAAGACTTACCCAGGGGCATAATTATGTGAATTGAATATAGAGTTACCAAACCTATTTCACAATAGATGAAAGTATATTTCTTTCATCTTGAACCATTTTTTAACAGCTGTAGTGTGTAAATTGCATGTGTCAAGTATAGTGTTTCCTAAATCTTGACATGTGCATGAAACTGAAACCATTATTAGGCTCATAATATTGATCATATCTGTGACCGTGTAGTTGCTTCATGACCTCATTGAATCTGCTTACTATTCTTCACAGCTTTCCTAGTAATCATGGATTTACTTTCCATTTTAATAAAGATTGTGGCTTTTTCTAAGTATTTTTCAGCTTTAATATTTCATAAATTCTTGGAGATTTTTTAAAGATATATTATTAACTCGTCTTTTTTTTTTTTTAAATAGATATTGTTTTTGTTGTTGTTAATCCTCACCCGAGGATATTTTTCCATTGATTTTTATGGAGAGTGGAATAGAGAGGGAAAGACAGAAACACATCAATTGGTTGTTCCTGCATCAGCTAAGAACATGGCTCGAGCTAGGAAAGAGGCTTCAACCAAGATATGTATCTTTGACTGGAATTAATCCTGGGACCCTTTGGTCTGCAGGCTGATGCTCTATCCAGAGCCAACTGGCTAGGGCTCTAGTAGATATTCATATCTTTAAATATATCACCATCAATCCATTTTAATAAATATTTGGTTATTGCTAATAAAGCTGGTACAAATGTTTCTGTATAATTCTTTATATAGTTATTTAACTTCATGAATCAGACATTCCCTGAGGGCTCCTGCACTGCAAGAGGGCACAGCCCTGGCTGAGTGATCCCCCTGAGTGCATAAATTTTGTTCACTAAGCCTCTATATATAAACCAAGAAGTCATGATTCCATTCACTATCAGGGAGGATCCCTATACCCTGGCTAGATGCAGAGTATGGAGCATACAGATGGCAGTGATAAATGATTCTCTCAGTATTGATTTTTTTTCTCTCTCCATCTCTTTTGAACTCCAGCCTCTCCCTGTAGAGACATTCCCAGGCCATAGATTTCTCATTCCCTCTGTCTTTGGGTACATTTTAATAAGGAATCCTATGTCATAAAAGAGTAATTTATTAGATGCAAATTAACCATTCTGCTACACCCACAAGCCATGCCCACCAGCCAATCAGGAACCACTATGCAAATTAACCCAGCCAAGATGGCTGTGGCCACGGAGGGAGCAGGAGGCTTGGCTCCACTCAAAGCTATGAAGTTCCAGTTATAGAAGATAAGTAAATCCTAGATACCAGAGCCTCTGCTTGGATCGTCAGGGGGACATGGCCAGCCTGCCAACCACCAGGAGGACCCATGCCTCAAGGGAACCACCACCCTGATTCGGGACATCCTTCACGGCATATCAACTGGCCCCCACCCATGCACCAGGCCTCTGGCCTATCTAATAAAAGAGTTAATATGCCAATTGACCGTCACTCTGATGCACAAGATGGCTGCCCTCATGTAGTCAAAGATGAATGCCCACTTGATGATGGCCAGCGTGGGTGGGAGGGCGAGTTGGGAGGCCTGCAAGGGAGGGCAGTTGGGGGCAATCAAGCCTAGAGGGGAGGGAAGTTAGGGGTGTCCAGGCTGGCAGAAGAGGGAAGTTGGGGCAACTAATCCTGCAGGTAAGGGCAGTTGGGGGGGGACTCAGGCCTGTAAGGGAGAGCAGTTGGTGGGGAACAGACCTGCAGGGGATGGCAGATTGGGGGGAGCAGGCCTGTAGGGGAGGGCAGTTAGGGACAAACAGGCTGGAAGGGGAGCAGTTAGGTATCAATAAGGCTGGCAGGGAAGGGGCTAAGGGGTGATCAGGATGGCAGACAGAAGCGGTTAGGGGCAATCAGGAAGGTAGGCAGCAGAGTAGTTGGGAGCCAGCAGTACTGGATAATGAGAGGGATGTCCGACTGCCCCATTAGGCCCGATCCCACTTAAATAAGCCTAAACGAGCAGTTGGACATCCCTCAAAGGGTCCCAAATTGGAGAGGATGCAGGCTGGGCTGAGGGACACACATCCCTGTGCACAAATTTTGTGCACTGGGCCTCTAATAAAAAAAAAAAAACATGCAAATTGTACCTCCATTACACCCACCAGCCAAGCAGAGCAAGTATGAAAATTAATCCAAGTAAGCTGTCAATGACCGCGGAGTTGGAGCCAGCAGGAGGCTTGGGTTACCCCCCCACGATGGAGGAAGCAAAGCTTACCACCAGCCCTGGCTAGCCCTGGCCTCCAATCAAGGCTACAGAGTTTTAATTATAGAAGATAAATAAATCCCACAAATTTGCCTCCAGCTGGCCCTGGTATCTGCTCAAGGAGATGCTGGAAAAAACAGAAAAGAAGAAAGAAAAGGAAGGGAAGGGAAGAGAAGGGAACGGAAGAGAAAAGAGAAGAGAGAAGAAAAGAAAAGGAAAAGAAAAGAGAAGGAGGGGCTCGGAGCTTGGGTCGCCCAGGTGTGATCAGGCCAGGATGTGATAGCAATTGTGGGTGATCAGGGTTGGGGAGGTGAGGGGTCGGGCCAATGTGGGTAAGCAGGCCGTCAATGGGTATCAGTTTGAGGTGATCAGAACAGCGGGGGCAGGAAGTTTGGAGTGAGCAGGCTTCTTGAGGGCAGGCAGGCCAGTGGAGAGGGAAGGTAGGGGCGAACAGGCCAGCACAGGGGGCAGTTGGTGGGAAGCAGGCTGGCATGGGGGGCTGTTGGGGTTGATCAGGCTGGTGGGAGTGTCATTTGGGGGCAAGTATGCTGGTGGCACAGGCCAGTTGGGGGCGAGCAGGGGTCAGGCAGAGTGGTTAGGGGCAATCAGGCAATCATGCAGGCTGTGAGCAGCTGGAGGCAGCAGTCCTAGATTTCGAGAGGAATGTCCAATTGCCAATTTAAGCCCTATCCCTGTAAACCGTCAGAAGGACATTCTTCAAGGAGTCTCAGATTGGAGAGAGTGCAGGCCGGGCTGGTTCTCAGAGAGACAGCTTTTGTCTCCAATCTGACAAATTGGCGTGAGCTTTGAGGACATTGCCCTGTACTTCTCCAGGGAGGAATGGAGCCTCCTTGATGAGGGTCAGAGACAGCTGCACCTGAATGTGATGCTGGAGAACTTTGAACTATCCTCGCTGGGTAAGATCCTGACTCACAGTGACCTGGACTTGGCTTTGCCATTTGCCAGGCCCCATCTCCGAGGGTCTGCTGTGTCCTCCCATGTGGACTGTGGTTCTACTTGACCTTCCAGTTTCCTGGGTAGTTGGTGTCCTGGAGAGGGTTGGTCTGTTTCCACTGCTCCCTTCTTTCCTGAAGTCCCACTTCTCCCCGCTGTACCACATTCACAGGGAAGGCCTTGTGGTTGGTAGTGTTGCAGGAAGCCTGAGGGATTCCACCTTGATCAGTGAGGAAAGCATTTTCTATATTCCTATTAGTCGTGTGTATGTGCTTTCTGAAGAATTGTCTCTACATCCTATCATATTTATTAACTGTATTTTTTGGTTTATGATTCTTTTGGTTACCTTGTAGATTTTATATATTAATTGCTTATTACATACAGAACACGTATTTTTGCATGTGGCTAATTGTGATTTTCAGACACTGCTCACCCAGGCTGGCTTTTCTTTTTTTCTTGTTTCTTTTTTTTTATTATACAGTGGTACCTTGAGATACAAGTGACCTAACATACGAGAT
Organism: Lasiurus borealis; assembly: GCA_004026805.1. Classification (NCBI taxonomy): domain Eukaryota; kingdom Metazoa; phylum Chordata; class Mammalia; order Chiroptera; family Vespertilionidae; genus Lasiurus; species Lasiurus borealis. The sequence goes on from PVJN01021188.1 coordinate 33,840, forward strand.
TTTTGAGATACGAGCCATCGAGCGAGCGATTTTTTGCTTTGAAATATGAGCAACATTTGAGATACGAGTGATCGCGTGGATCGGCTGGCTGCACACAACCCACCACTTTACCGCGACTCGAGCATCTCATAGTTTCCCACGCCCCAGTCAGTGTGCTTGTTTACCTCGTTGTTGAAGCATCTTTTGTGCATTTACATACTTTATCACATTTCTTTTTATAACCATGGGTCCGAAGAAAGGGAGTGGAAAGGTTAGTGCTCAGAAGAGGATGATGTCTATTGAATTAAAGCATGAAATCATAGAAAAATATGAGCAAGGTGTGCGAGTGGCTGACTTGGCGAGGCAGTACGGGCGTAGTACTTCAACGATATGCACTGTGCTTAAACAGAAGGAGTCGATAAAGGGTATAACACCAGCTAAGGGCATTACAATAATTTCTAAGCTCTGTAGCTCTCTCCATGAAGAGATGGAGAATCTACTGATGGTGTGGGTGACGGAGAAGCAGCTTAAAGGAGATACATTAACACAGGGCATCATATGCGAGAAGGCGCGAGCGATTTACGGTGATTTGCTGGAGCAGACCCCGCGCACTTCCACGGACGAAGCATCGAAAGACTCATTTAAAGCCAGTAGAGGCTGGTTTGATAACTTCAGGAAAAGGTCCGGCATTCACTCCATCGTCAGGCATGGTGAGGCAGCAAGTTCGGATGTGAAGGCAGCTGAGGATTACCTCCAAACTTTTGCCGAACTGATAGAAGCCAAAGGATATATCCCCCAGCAAGTCTTCAACTGTGACAAGACAGGGCTTTTCTGGAAGAAGATGCCGAATAGGACTTATATAACGGCAGAGGAGAAGGCGATGCCAGGCCACAAACCCATGAAGGGTAGGCTACCTCTCGCACTGTGCGCCAATGTGAGTGGCGACTGCAAGATCAAGCCTCTGCTCCTATACCATTCAGAAAACCCCAGAGTCTTTAAGTCACATAAGATTTTAAAAGATAAACTGCAAGTTATGTGGAGGGCAAACCCGAAGGCATGGGTCACCAGGCAGTTCTTTGTGGAGTGGGTAAACCTGGTTTTCGGCCCTTCTGTTAAGAAATATCTACAGGAAAACAACCTAACCACGCAAGCCCTCCTCGTCCTCGACAATGCTCCTG
>PVJN01021189.1:0-34995 GCA_004026805.1 Lasiurus borealis
CTGCCCCCCTTGTGGGCCTGGTCACCCTACACAGCTTGCCTTTTGGTCGTTTGATCAACCCTCATTAAATCCTTGCCAGCCTGGTTGCCTCTCACTGCCTCTCCCTGCGAGTCAAGTTGCCCCCCTCCCAACACTGACCTGGTTGCCCCAACTGCCCTTCTTGCAGTCCTGGTCACCCCACACAGCCTGCTGTTTGGTTGTAGGGTCACCCCTCACTGCCCCCCACCCTCTGACGGACTGGTTGCTCCCAGCTGTCTCTCCTGAGGGCCTGGATGCCCCATATAGCCTGCTGCTCAGTCATTTGGTTGCCCCTTATTAACCCTTCTGCCAGCTTGGTCGCCTCATGCAGCCTCTTTGGTCGTCCATTCATTTGCAATGGTTGCTTAGGCTTTTATTATTATAGATTACTATCAGAGCTGGTGCAATAACAGAAAAGGAGCTATCAGTGTCTAACGACCAGAAGAAAATATAAAAACTCACTAATGCATGGTTAGCTTGGGTAAAGTGTATAGTCAGACCATACCAGCACTTTCATCAATTGCTATGTCACTTTTTCCATTGTGTGTATGAGGCCTAAGTTTCACACATGCATTACAATATAATGAATTTAATTTAAAAGAATAATTAAGGAAAATATCCATTATTCTGAATTCTGAGTTCTCTATTCCTTTGTCACTGGAAGAAATGAAAAGTAAATTTTCATTTTTTAACTCATAATTGTAGTGCACTAAAATAAAATAATCATAGTTATGTATGCTCTGAAAAAGAATCAAATTGCATTTAAATTATATCAAAAGTGCACTTAGTTCAATTTAATAGCTCATTTGCAAGAGATTAAAAGCCAGACATTGAGATAAAAGTGCATAAATTTATATTCAAATGTAGTTCCTCATAGAATAAAATGCATACGGCATAAACTTTGCAAGAGATGTCTTCTCAATATCATGAGTCTAGAATAAGCAATAGGTTTTATATTATATCTTCTCTGTTTCTTTTTGATACAAAATATATGTGGGCAAAAATATTACACATACCACCAAATGTGATATAAATTAAATTCCAAACATATGTGCACCTTATCACTGCCTTTCCTTTCCTTCTCCATTCCCTCTACCTCAGCACCACTTTCTTTTTTCCCTCTCTTTAATGCTCTTCTATTACAATGTATGATCTTCACAAGGATTCTAAGAACTTTCATAACCATCCTGGGCTATTACTTCATATTTTATATCACCAATGGTTAATTTTTGGCTTTATTTACTAATGACCAAAACATATTTATTATCCTGAGTTTTTCTGTAGATTGGCTTCATTCACTGATCACTTGTGCTCTACTAAATATAGGTAATGTTCATGTGTTCAGAACAAGGTAAAAAAAAAAACAAACCAAACAACATGTGAATATATATCAGAAGGCAAATGACCTCTGAAACCCAATGGATACTTCATGCTGTGTTTTCAGAAATTATGCAGAAAGCTACAACATCACTGAGAGAGATGCGGAAGCACTTTTCTACACTGCTAGAAGGAGTGAGCTTTATCATATTACTGGACCCGAAATATTAAAAAGGATGATGGCTTTTTTGATGCTTAGTCACAATGAAGGAATACAAGTTATTGTAACAATACAACAATGCCTAGTTTAGAATATAGCACAAACACCCCTTAAAAATAGCTTTGACCTGCAAAATTTTGCATATAGTTTGAATGCTTTACTAGATGTATGGAGTCTCAAATTCATTTCAATCCTACTAATACGGATGGTCCAGGACTAGCACAGCTGATTTCACTTGCTTATTATCTGACCATTCACTAGTTTGGTCACCTCTATTTCACAGTAATAAATTTTCCACTGTCCTCTACGGTTGACTTGGACATAGAGGTGAAATCTGTGTATTTTCCTGACAGGAAGACAAGGTGTGTACTAGTATATGGGTATCAGAACATTGAAGAGCTCAACTTCCATACATTATATATACTGGATATTTATATATGACTTTATTTGAAGGGATAAAATTGTTTTGTTAAAGAAAATCATGTTAAAAATTACTGCTCTAAAAATTTAGTATCATTTCATTACTGGGATCTGATTTATGGATCACCTTACTGAAAAATAATTTTAAGAAAAGTTCCTTTTTTCATAACTCTCATCAGATTGATTCTTAAGTGGAACAGGCTTTATCAAAGAAAATATACTGTTAAAAATGAAGATGTGTGTGTGTGTGTGTGTTGTGCATGTGATGCAAATCCATTCATATAGATAGATATAGATAATATAGATATAGATGTAGATATAGATGTAGATGTAGGTATAGATATAGATGTAGATGTAGATATAGATATAGATATAGATATAGATATAGATATAGATATAGATATATAGATATAGATACTAGAGGCCCGGCACACAAAAATTTACGCATTTGTAGGAGGGAGGGTCCCTCAGCCCAGCCTGCATCCTCATTTAAAATTGAATATGAGCCAAAGCTCTCTGTCCCCAGTTCTGTTCTTTTCCCATTAATAAATACCTACCAATTAATTAATACATTTGAATATTTTGAGATTTTTAGTAATTTTACCTATTCAACATTTGAATTTTCAATCTAATTTGTAAAGGGTTACATTTATGTAGCTGCACAATACAAATTTTAATTTTTTGTTGAAAATATCTAATTTGCTCTAATTTTTTATGAACAAATGACAAAAGATAACTGCTATAAGCAATTTGACAAATACATTTTTCAAATTTTCAAATATGTTGATTCTCAAGCTCACCTTCTGAAAATAAAATCAGGATATTGATTTCAAGAATTTGAAACCAAATACATATATTTAAATCAAGAAACCTAGTTTAAGGGATTGTAAGAAAATGTTCACTACACATTCTTAAAACAGCCTAATGCAAACATAAGAAAATGAAATTGAGAGAAAATTATAGGGTACTTTAAGATGTCTATTTTAAATATACTTTACATGAAAAGAAAGAGTGATTTCAAATAAATTTCTATCAAACAAAATATTTTGAGCATTAAACTAATAATTACATTAATATACTAGATAATAATTTAAGATAATGTGTCATACAGAACTAGAAATTCAATGAGATTTTGACAGCATACCTATTAATGCACAATTGTGTTATGTAATAATGGGAAACCTAGGTTTACACTTGCATTAAAGATTCTCTGTGGATGCTCTAAAAGATGATGACAAAAAACAGCAACTGGAGACATAGTGGCAATACTGTCTTTTCATCTCACAATGATCTGTCTACCCATGATCAATACAGACAGTTTGAAAGATAAGCACCTAAACTAATGTGCAAACTTAAACATTACTTTATTAAGCTAACTTTATGTTGTTTTGGAGCTTGAGTTTCCAATGATCAGGGGGAAAATTGGGAGAAGCGATAGAAAACCAACCAAAAAGCAATTACTGATAGATAAACTGGCCAAGTTTAGTGTCTTTCAAGTAAAGCTAACAATTTCAGATACATGTCAAACTAATTAATAGATTAGGTCCCCTTTTAGAAATGTGGCCATGATAATAGCACAATTTGGAGATTCAAGAGACGGTGTTAAAATGACTGAAAGAACAGAACTGATTTAAACAGTTGAAAAATCAGGACCATCCTAAGAAAACAGGTATTTTAACTCTCCTGTTAGGGTTTTAACTTTCCTCTCAGGGGAATTTTCTTTTTCTTCTTTTTCCAAATTCAACATCTCACTATAGCAGAAATACAGAGTGTCTCCCAAAATGTATTCACATACTTGAATATTTATAAAGTCAGTGTTTATTAAAATATATTTTATTTTCAATAATGAGCTATCAGCTGTTACAATGTTTACATTTTATTGGGACACCCAGTAGCTTTATCTTTTTAAAAATCAAGTTAGGGGTCTATCCCTGGATTTTTAAAGGCTACTACTGAGATACCAATCATCTTATAAAGTCACTAGAGGCCCTCAGTCCAGCGTGCACCCTCTCCAATCTGGGACCCCTCAAGGGATGTCTGTCTACCTACCTATTTAGGCCTGATCCCACCCAGGCAGTCAGACATCCCTCTCACAATCCAGGATTACTGGCTCCCAACTGCTCACCTGCCTGTCTTCCTGATTGTCCCTAAGCACTTCTGGCTACCAGCCTTATCACCCTCTAACTACACCCCTGCTAGCCTGATTGATGCCTAACTGATCCCCTGTCAGCCTGATTACCCCTAACTGCCCTCCCCTGTAGGCCCAGTTGCGCTCAACTTCCCTCCCCTGCAGGCCTGGTCACCCTAATTGCCCTTCCCCTGCTGGTCATCTTGTGGTGACCATCTTGTGTCCACACAGGGGCAGCCATCTTGTGTGATGGAGTGATGGTCAATCTGCATATTACTATTTTATTAGATAGTATAGAGGCCTGGTACACAGATGGGGTCTGGCTGGCTTGTCCTGAAAGGTGTCCCCTGGATCAGGGTGGGTGTTCCCTTGGGGCATGGGATGGCCTGGGCAAGGGGCCTGTAGTGGTTTGCAAGCTGGCCACACCCTCCTGGCAACCCAAGCAGAGGCCCGGGTATCTGGGGTTAATGTATCTTCTATAATTGAGACTTTGTAGCCTTGAGCAGAGGTCTGGGCCAGCCAGGAAGCTTGGCTTCCTCCATTGCTGGGGAAACCCAAACCTCACACTCTCTCCAGCTCCATGGCTGCCACATTTTTGTTGGGATTTATTTATCATCTATAATTGAAACTTTGTAGCCTTGAATGGAGTCCAGGATCTACCAGGGTGTGTGGGAAGCTTGGCTGCTTTAATTGCTGGGGAACCCCAAGCCTCCTGCTCTCTCTGTGATCATTGTGGTCTTGGTTGTGTTAATTTGCATACTCATTCCTGATTGGCTGTTGGGCATGGCTTGTAGGTGTAGCAGAAGTATAATCAATTTGCATATTACTCTTATTAGATGGGATTGACGATCTGAAGTATGTATAAAGGGTGCCATATGGATTTTTTAAAATCATTTTGCTGTAGTCTGCAACTTTTGTCTAATTAAGGTACCTTTTATTGCTCTTGTGGCACTGAGAGCGTTCTGGATTCCTGTTTGCCATACATGGGGTGATGGTAGCAGTTAATGACAGAAAATGGCCATGACTTTTTAATTTTTTCCCCCTTGTATTTTTAAGCATCACTTCACAGAATCAAAATGGCTTTCCTCCTTTCTGCCTTAAATCTATAATTTAGATGAAAATTAAGAAAAGCTACTCTTTAGCTTGTCTTCCTTCACTTTTACATTAAACAATGATCATTCAATCTACCACACAGATTAAAACTGAGTAAATTCACTACCATATATGTATGGTGAAGTAACCATAAGTGCAAACATCATATAATCTAGCTTAACGGCACATGTTCCATTCCAACCAGAAAACTTTGTATCTGACATAACCATTCAGGAAATAGAATAATTAGAGAAAGGCTCAAGTGATTGACAAGAGAAGCGATTATTTTCCTGCTAAGAGGGAGAGACTAGGGTTAATATAGCTGAATTGTTAGTGCTAAGGATCATAAAGACCACCACAAATTCTCTTTCCTGAAATGTGATGACAAATTCATAGACATAGATCTTTCTAATTCAATACAGATTCTAAGATTTCAATCCCCTTTTATCCCATCAATTTGGCTTAAAATAGTGGATGTGAAAATATACTGTCTGGCATAGATTAAGAATTTATAACTGCTTGCTTCAATATTTTTTCTAATTCTTTTCTTCCATATAACCATCTACCCATGTATCCACACAACTATCCCTATTCCATTCTCACTAGACATGCAGCTCTATCTCCCCCCTGCTCATCTAAGAAAACGAAGGCTATCACAGTAAATCCTGCTTTCTTCTTTCCATTTCAAAATGCTTTTTAAATTCTATTTTTCTTCTACATGCCCATTTCATCTTAGAGGAAGAAGAAAGTATTTTCTTTTTAATTACTCTTCCCTTAAAACTCTTCTCCCTTCAGGCATTGTTCAAATGACAACTCCTCTATAAGTCTACTATCACTCCTTTCTTTTTTTATATTCAGTGTTAGAATTAGACACCATTTCTTTGAATTTCTAGAGAACTTTGGGTGTATTATCATTATAGTAACTTTCTTTCTTCCACATAGTATTGTAATCTATATGGGACACCTCTTCTAAACTGTAAAATCTTTGAAGTCAAGAATTCTTTACTTCATCAAATTGGTATCAGTGTCTAGTAAACTTTGAGCCCTAAAGATATTCAGCCAATGATTTTTGAGCTGAATGATGTTGCTGATGTAGACAATTTACCATGTGATATTTTAACCTTCTTTATCCTTGCACCTCCAAACAGATTCCTGGACTATTGTTTCTCAGGTATCTAAAATGTTGAACTTCAGTTAAGCTGTCATATATCATATATATATATTTAGATTAATTTGTAAATTAAGAAATATATCATAACTTTCTGTTAAAAATGGTACTATAAAAGATAAAGATTTAAGTCCATAATGCTAAGAATAGATAAATATATTTATAAGCTTAAAACATCTATTATATATATAAGCCTAAGAGACCATTACAACCAGTTTCTATGACATGCATCAGGAGCTGCCCCCTGGTGGTCAGTGCACTCCCACAGCCAACCTCCATGGTTGACCAACCTCCTGCAGCCTCTCCCCCTGGGCCAGCTGGCCCAGATAGGCCCCAATCATTGGCCAGGCTGAGGGACCTCACCTATGCACAAAGTAATGCACTGGGCCTCTAGTGCAATGTAAAACAATAAAAAATAGAAAGGATGGGTAGGATGATGCCCACAGACTGCTTGGTTCTGCATAGGGAATCAGGCAGAGATGGCTGAGATTGCAGCCTATGTTATAAACCGAACACACATGTTTCAAATAGGTGGCAGAATGGAGCCTGGCCTACCATTTGGTGATAGATTGAGTCAGAATTCTATTGCCTGAGGATATGGTTTAAAAAAAATTGGTCTGCAGAGAGACCCAGGAAGATGTAGGCATTATTGGCTCACCAAACCTAAGTGAAGCTACCTAATTTGAAAATAAAATAAAAGGGCCATGGTTAATTTGCTGCTTCCAATCATCTGCTTTTTCAAAGATAATTATTTTTTAAAAATTTATTTGTGCCCCTTCAAAATTCATATATTGAAGCCTAATCTCCCAAAATGTTTTTACTTGGAAGTAAAGACTTTTGAGAGGCAATTAGGTTTAAATAAGGTCATGATGGTGGGGATCCCACAATGGAGCCCCTTAAAAGAAGAGAGAGTTATCATAGTTCATACACTCTCTCTCTCCTGTATGAGAGGAAACTGTGGCAGGTGGCCATCTGCAAGCCAGGAAGGGGTCCTCCCCAGGAACTGAACTGGCCGGCAACTTCATCCTGGACTTCCCAGCCTCCAGAAATGTGAGAAATAAACATCCCTGTTGTTTAAGCCATCTGGGTTATGGTATTTTGTCCTAGTCCAAGCAGACTAAGACACATTACTTGGTTATTTTCTTATAAGTAATGCAAACCACCTAAGAAAATTATAATTATTTCAGGAACAAAAACAAACAAAAAAAGCAAACAGTCAACTATTTTAGAGATATGAAAGATCTATATACTTTGAAAACCAAATGAGATAAATTCAGAAATCCTGATATTATCTAAGTATATAATATCATATCATTCTTAGCAAGATCATATCTTTACAAAAGTGATATTGGTCAAAGCAATATGCACATTTTGATGGCACATAGAAAGGAATCAGTAAATATTGCAAAATACTAATTGCTTAAAGCTTGTTTACTGTAAAAGCCTGTGATAAAAAACAGGTAAAATGTTTTTTACAAAGCTTTGAGTAAGCCATACTATCGCCCTTATACTCCTTTCCTGCCCTTCAAATTCTTCTGCCATTAACATAAGAAATTACTTTAGAAATATAGTGTTCTTCAGTTCTACTTAGGAACCCCTAAGACACTACTTCACTCAGAAAGGACTCTTCCCTTTTCTTCTGATTCAAGAGAAGCAGTCAGAGAAAGGTGTGAATAATGGTAAAACATTCTGCCTGTATCTTCCTGAAACTAATCATATATACATTATGAAGTTCTCTTGAAAGGTTTTAGAAGTCCTCTGCTCTTTTTGAAAATCTCAGAATCTGTGTATATTAGTGATTATATGAGATTTAATAGGAAGTAGAGGAGAATTACGTAGAATGCATTAAAAAACAACACCTAGGGCTGCCTCAGTTTCTGATCTGGATTTTCTTATGATGACATATTTGACCTCCTCACCATCATTTTTTAAAATACACACACACACACACACACACACACACACACACACGTACACACTAGAGGCCCATGCACAAAATTCATTCATAGGGGGTGGTATTCTTCAGTCCAGCCTGCTCCCTCTCCAATCTGGGAACCGTAGAGGGATGTCCGACTGGCCATTTAGGCCCAATCCAGGTAGGATAGGGCCTAAACTGGCAGTCGGACATCCTTCTCACAATCTAGGACTGCTGGCTCCCAACTGCTCACCTGCCTGACTTCCTGATTGCCCCTAACCTCTTCTGCCTGCCAGACTGATCATCCCCTAACCACTACCCTGCCAACCTGATTGATGCCTAACTGCTCCCCTGCCAGCCTGTTTGCCCCTAACTGTCCTCCCCTGTGGGCCTGGTCACCACTATCTGCCCTTCCCAGCAGGCCTGGTCACCCCTAACTGCCCTTCTCTGCAGGCCTGTATCCCCTCCAACTGCCCTTCACTGCAGTCCTGGTCACCCCCAACTTCCCTCCTCTGCTGGCCTAGTAACCCCTAACTGCCCTCCCCTGTAGGCTTAATTACCCCCAACTGCCCTCCCTTGCAGGCCTGGTCCCTCTCAACTGCCCTCCCCTGCTGGCCATCTTGTGGTGGCCATCTTGTGTCCACATGGAGACAGGATCTTTTGACCACATGGGGGCAGTCATCTTGTGTATTGGAGTGATGGCCAATCTGCATATTACTCTTTTATTAGAAATAGGATAGAGGCCTGGTACAGGGGTGGGGCCCAGCTTGTTTTCCCTGAAAGGTGTCCTGGATAAGGGTGGGTATGCTCTTGGGGTGTGGAGTGGCCTGGGTGAGGGGCCTGTGGTGGTTTGCAGGCTTGCCATGCCCTCCCTAGTGACCCAAGTGGAGGCCCTGGGATTTATTTATCTTCTGTAATTGAAACTTTGTAGCCTAGAGCGGAGCAAGCTTTTAAGTGGAGGCCTACTGACCAGGCTTTGAAGAAAGCTTGGCTTCCTCCATCACCAGGGGCAATCCAAGCCTCTCTCCTGTCTTTCTGTGGCTGTAGCCATTTGGCTGAGTTAATTTGCATACTCACTCTGATTGACTGGTGAGCATGGCTGGTGGGCATGGCTTTTGGGTATAGTGGAGGTATGGTCAATTTGCATATTACTCTTTTATTAGATAGGATATATATATATATATATATATATATATATATATATATATATATTAATTTCAGCGAGGAAGGAAAAGGAAGAAAGAGAAACATCAATGATAAGAGAAAATCATGGATCAGTTACCTCCTGCACTCTTTCTACTGGGAATGGAGCTAGTAATCCAGAAATGTGCCCTGACCAAAAATTGAACCATGACCTGTTTGTTCATGGGTTAATGCTCAATCACTGAGCCACAACAGCGAGGCCAAAAATAAATAAATAAATAAATAAATAAATAAATAAATAAATAAATAAATAAGTAAGTAAGTAAGTAAATAAATAAATAAATAAATAAATAGCACTTCTTCAAATAAGGCTCTCTGACAACAAAAATGAAATCTAGATTCTCAGTTATATGTTTTTCTGCAAGATGTGGTTTTCCTATATGGACATTTTCATAGCTTTAATTCATCATTATTTGTGAAATGACTGACATTGTCTTTCCTATGTTCTTGGATGCAGGTTAGAGACTAAGTGCTTGCTATAGCATCTGACACATAGGAAACATTAAATGGATATTTACTGAGTAAATAATGAGAGGACAAAATATTCAGGGCCTAATATATAGCAAATTATCTCACTTTAAAAAATGGATACTTTTTAGGGCCCCTCTATCATCCAGGTGAAGAAGAGCCTGCATGTCATCAGTAAGGGCCAGTTTCACCAGAACATTTTACCGAGGTAGAGCCCTTGCACTGAGCATAAACCCATCCCTTCCCACAGCAATCACTTGTGTACCCTGCCCAAGCTTATTTCCATCCAGAAGAACAAAGAGGGAGCCACTTCATCCTACCCATTTCTTCTTGCACACTGACACTCACACATCTTCCAATGTGCCCTCTTGGCATTAAGCAAATGCCCTTCCATGCTCCTCCTCAATTTTCATGTTTCAACAAGTGGATATTCATATGAAAACAACTGAATTTTGATTTTTTTCCTTGCACTATACACAGAAGTTAGTTTAAAACGGTTCCTAGATGGTTCCTAATAAGGTCACTAATCCTCTGATTAACTCTGATTAAGAAACTACATTTGTAATCCAGACACTTCACTGGTACAACTTTTAAATTAAGAATATATCAAAAGACCTTTCAAAGAATGCAAGCTCAGAGTCAACAGAATAAATTTAAATGTAAACTTTACTAAACCTCATGATTCCCATATGGTAGTCAGGAGAAGCAAAATTTTGCTTACACTTACGAATCGGGGAGAATATAACTGTTTGAATTTGTGAGAGTATTCCTGTTTGGTATTTTTACTATGCAAACATCTACTTATGTGACAACTAGATACAACTAATTGGTTGACAATGTGATATGTTATCCAAAACCGACGATGGAAAATGAGATGATACAACCCATCTATAATAATAAAAGTGTAATATGCTAGCTAGCCCAGAAGTCCTTCTGGATGAATCCAGGGCTGTGAGGGAAACCTGGGTCCCAGGTGCCTTCTGGCAGCCCAAGGGAGGGAAGCCTGGGTCTCAGTGCTAGAGGGAAGTCGGTTCTAGCAGCTGAGGGAAGGAAAGCCTACTCTTGCATGAATTTTGTGCATCAGGCCTCTAGTCCTATATAATAAAAGCCCAATATTTTAAATATCTGGTTGTCTGGTCAGCCATTCTACCAATCAAAGCATAATATGCTAATGATATGGTAAGGCCACTCAACCACTCCCTGTGATGTGCACTGACTACCAGCGGGCAGACACTCCGAAAGGTAGGTTAGCTTGCTGCTAGGATATGGCTGATCATGACATGGAGCCCTCTCATGGTCTCTCCCCAGCTGGCCAACCTCCCATGTCCCGCCCTGATCCCAGTGGATCGTGCACCAGTGAGCTTCTTCAGCCTGGCCTGTGCCCTCTCACAATCTGGGACCCTTGGGAGGTATTGGAGAGCCAGTTTCAGCCTGATCCCACAGGCCACACCGAGGGATCCCTCTGGTGCATGAATTCGTGCACCAGGCCTCTAGTAATTAATATAATAGATAAAAGTAAGAACATGCTAGGACCATAGTGCTAAAGAAATATCCATAATAATACCATTGAGTAGTCTAAGAAACTAGAGGAGAGGATTTAGAATGAGCAGCTAATGCTGCAAAATATTTGGAAGCCACTTATTAATAGAAAATAAAAACAGTTTTCCAATAAATAGAAAACCAGTCATTAGCAAATGATTCTAAAAGTTATGCACATACTTTCTATACAAGTGAACTGATTAATTATTACTATTACTATTAATTATTACTATTACTAGAGGTCTGGTGCACAAATTCGTTCATTTGTGGAGTCCAGCCAGCCTGTCCTAATGGGGCTGCTTGGGGGTGGACCTGTGGGTGGGAAAGGACATAGGAGGTTAGCTGGTCCCACCGCCAATCGGGGTGGAAGGGCCAATCAGGGCAAGGGCAGGTTTGGGGGAACCAGTTGGGGCCCTGATTGGGCTGGTTGGCTGCCACAGTGTGTGTAATAGTGACTGGTTGTTCTTGTTGTTCTGGTCATCCCAGTCATTTTGTCATTCTGGTTGCTTGGCTTTTATATATATAATTGCCCCACTGGCATAGTTTAATCCAAATATTTTATCATAATGTTTATATATATGTAAAAGCATCAGCAATAGTACTAGAAAAAAATGAGGAAAATTCTTTTTTCTATTTTAACTTCTTTCTGTCAAAAACTGTCAGATTGTTTCAAATCTATGACATAAAGATATTGAAGATATTATGGGCTTAAAGTAAAACACATTGAAAGAGAAAAAGTAAGATGAATGTAAGTACCTAACAGCTGCCAATCAGGAATAAAAACTATGACATTACTATCTGACAGTCAAAAAAAAAAAAAGACACATAAACAACAATGTATAACTCTATAGTCAATCATTTAAAAAAATGCCATTTTTTTTAAGATCCAGATAGTTCATGGCAAAGATGTGGACATATGTTTCTTAAACTCCTCATAATGAGAGGTAAAAATATACAATAGAGTACATACATCAACTATTAATTCTCTAATTTGAAGAGCCTCAGCCCCCACACCCATTAGAAATACAGAATGTTAATCCAATATACTTGATCCTTAACATGCTGACATTTAAGCCATACTCTGCGTGAACATAAGTATTTAACTAGTACCTAACCAGTTAAGTAGTAGCTAAGTTTATGGGCTTAAAATCTCTGAAGATATAGATATTTGAGACTTAGAAAAATCTTACATTATCTGGAATGCAAGTGTCACTTTTTTTAAATATGTTTACATCCAAAAAGAAATTAAAATCACTTTCTTCTAGAAGCAACCAAATATATTGTTGCATTGAACTCAAGAAAAACTCTGTTTATCATGTAGCCCATCTCCAGGAAAGTTTACATAGCCCACCTCCAATGAAGGATCTTTATTTAGCAGATGTCATTTTTTCTAAACAGGCTATTTCTGGAAAAGACAGTTAAACAAACCACATAAAGTAAGTACAATGAGAAAAGACTTAAAAAGAATGACAGGTTTGTGCATGAGCAGTGAGATGCCTGAGAGGACAAAGTATAAAGGTCATAGAGGTCTTCACTCAGATCTCAGTTCAAGAAAACACTGCAGTAACAGAGTGGGCTGACAGCCTCCAGCTACTGCACCTTTGGATCCACCCTGATTTTTTTATACCAAAGCCACACTTCCTATGTTCTGCTCCCAATGACTGAGCATTGTTAGCTTTCTGTAAGCCTCAGCCATGCCTGCCTGATGTGGACTCTTCCAATGAGCAGCATTTACTTGGGGACTCCCATCATCCTTGATGTGACTTTTGCAGAATGGATATGGGATCTTGTGTTCTTCCCACCCAATCCTCCTCCTTTCCTTACATCCTTTCACAGGTGTTGGCCTAAATTGTTGTCGGAGGCTCTTCTTGCCTACTCTTGCTCCCTCCCCTTCTCCTTCATTCCTCTCAGAAAGTTTTAAACAAACCTGCCATCACTAATTCCATCTTGGGGCCTTCCAGAGTACTCAAACGCATCCTATCTAATAAAAGAGTAACATGCAAATTGACTGTTCCTCTGCTACACTCACAAGTGTATACAAATTGAGCCAACTAAGATGGCTATGGCCACAGAGAGAGAAGAAGGGAGGCTTGGGTTGCCCCTGGCAATGGAAGAAGCCAAACTTTTTCGCAAAGCCTGGCTACTGGAGGTTAAGGCAACAAAGTCTCAATGGCTGTGCTAGCAGAAGGCTTGGCTCCACTCCAGGCTACAGAGTTTCAATTGTAGAAGATAAATAAATCCCAAATATCAGGGCCTTCACTTGGTTGCTGACAGCGGGGGGTTGGGGAGGGGGAGGGAGGGATGCATGGCCAGCCTACAAACCACCTCACCAAGGCCATCCCACACCCCAAAGGAACACCTACCCTGATCCAGGACACCCTTCAGGGCAAACCAGCTGGTCTCCACCCATGCACTAGTAGGGATCTATCCTATCTAATAAAAGAGTAATATGCAGATTGACCATCACTCGAACACATAAGATGACTGCACACATGTAGTCAAAAGATCCTGTCCCCATGTGAACACAATATGGCCACCACGAAATGGCCAGCAGGGGAGGGCAGTTGGCAGGGACCAGGCCTGCAAGGAAGAGCAATTGGAGGTCATTAAGCCTACATGGGAGGGCAGTTGGAAGGGACCAGGCCTATAAGGGAGGGCAGTTGGGGGTGATTAAGCCTGCAGGTGAGGCCAGCAGAGGTGGGAAGTTGGGGCTGACCAGGCCTGCTGGGAAGGGCAGTTGGGGGTGACCAGGCTCACAGGGTAGGGCTTTTAGGGGCAATCAGGCTGGCAGGGGAGCAGTTAGGCATCAATCATATTGGCAGGGGAGTGGTTAGGGGTGATCGGGCTGGCAGGCAGAAGTGGTCAGGGTCAATCATGAAGGCAGACAGGTGATCAGTTGAGAGCCAGCAGTCCTACCTGGATCGAGCCTAAACAGGCAGTCGGACATCCCTTTAGGGTTCCCAGATTGGAGAGGGAATAGGCTCAGCTAAAGGACACCCCCACCTCATGCATGAATTTCATGCACCAGGCCTCTTGTAAATTAATAAACAGGTATAAATTACAATCTACTTACTTCCCATCAGAACCTTTCTTTTAAAAAGTCCCTCTCCTATTTAATTCATATCATACGCTTTTATAAGTTCCTTTCACCTCATTACTGTCACTGCTAATTTCTGGTCACTCTCTCACTTATTTAAGGTATTAGCACCTCTACCCTATTATTCTTGTCCCAATTCTTAATGTGATACTGGCAATTTTATGATGTCATTGAGGACAACTGGTTGAAGTCCTAATTTTTTTGTGTCCTGTAAAAATTCCCTCCACTATTCCATAGAGACTCCTCTCTTTTTTGCATGTTATTTCACTGCACAACTACAAACATGCATATGTCCACTGAACTTTGTTGGAGGGAATGCAATCTGTCCACTAGCATTTCTTTCCCCACTCTGCACTCCTTCTGTCTTCCAATGTAACTTATCTCTATTTCAAATTCAGATTCCACACACTAGTTTTGAACCACTAATTTTTTTGAGAGGAGCCTACACCCCTCTGCTTCATCTTCCTTTCATCACATTCACCCTAAGAACCCTGCATAAATCCAACCCTTTATTCCAGGACTGCATGCAGTCCACTTTATTTCACTGGGAAAAATACCACATCTTTCATGTCACCATCTCCACTGTGTTCAAAATTGCCTTCTGCTTTTACTGTTATTCAATCAGTTTTCCAATTCTTCACAGTTAAAACTTTAAAACAGTTTCCCTTTTCTTGAAATCTCTAAACTCTCCTCTGCCCTCTTTTTCTTTTTCTCCTTTCAGTACAATGAACCTTTATTCTTCCAAAGCTAAATAATCTCTCTTCTGTATATCATCCTCTTCAGCTTTTCCGGCCAGGTTATGCAATCTAATATTCCACGTCTCTAGATTTTCAATCTTATTTCTACTTGCTCTTTCATAAATCAACTCAAGAAAAAATAAATTGTACAGATAGAAAAATAATTATAATTAAATGAGCAAATAACTACATGACACTGCTTATCTCTCTTTCATTTCATCTCTGCAAACCTTTCTTTTTTATTATTTGGCAGTTATTATTATTATTATTTCTCCACACATGTTGTCTTCATTCCCTCAATTTCAGTTTTTCCTCATTCACCTCCAACTGGCCTTCAGAAATCTACTCTTGGTTACAAAATATATTGGAGTCCTCCCTCGCCTTATCTTGTTTGACCTCTATGCCATGTTTAACATTGTTGACCTCTTCTTTCTCAGGACAAACCCTTTTCTTGGTTTTCCAGATATCAGGCATTCCACTTTATCTTCCAACCTCTTGGAATGGTCTCTCTTTCTCAAGGTTTAATTGTTGGGTTATTGTGCTGTAAAAATAGTAATTTATAAAGTGCCACAGGTAATTGCCTGAATATCTATCTCTTCACCCTACACCTCCCTAGGTGATATCATGCATTTCTAAGATTTAAATTGCGTGAGTTAATAACTATCAAATGTGGGCCCTCTAGATCCATATTTGTATCTCCTTACTATCCATCTTCATGTGGATGTGTCATTTCAAAGTTAAGAGAGCCCAAACTTAAGATTTTTCTCTACTCTGTTTCTTCTGTGATCCCATAATTTAGTGTATCAAACCAATAAATCATTCTTGACTCTTCTTTTAATACACTTTTTTTAAATAATAGAGGTCCAGTGCATGAAATTGTGCATGGAGGCAGGAGAGGTCAGCCTAGCCTGCACCCTCTCACAATCCAGGATCCCCATGGGGGATGTGCAACTGCCAGTTTAGGCACGATCCAGCAGGATCAAGCCTAAACTGGCATTCGGACATCCCTCTCACAATCCAGGACTGCTGGGTCCTAACCACTGGCTTGCATGCCTGCCTTACCACCCCTAACCATTCACTTGCTTGCCTCATTGTTCCTAACCACTCGCCTGCCTGTCTCATTGCCTCTACCCACTCTCCGGCCTGCCTGATCACCCCTAACCACTCACCTGCCTGCCTTATCATACCTAACCACTCTTCTTGCCCCTAACTGCTCCGCTGCCTGCCTGACTGCTCTAACCTCCTCTGCCCTGGCCCCCACCACTGTGGCTTGGTCCTGAAAAATGTCTGGAATGACATCTGGAAGATTGTTTGGGTGTCTGGTCTAATTAACATTATGCTTTATTATATAGATATTTTTTATTGATTTAAGAGAGGAAAGGAGAAGGTGAGAGAGAGAGAGAAACATCAGTGATGAGAATCACTGACCAGCTACAGGGCCTACATTAGGGATTAAGCCAGCAACCTTGGCATGTGCTCCGACCAGGAATCAAACCGTGACCTCCTGGTTCATAGATCGACACTTAACAACTGAACTACGCCAGTCTAGTTTACTCTTCTTACACAAAACAAACAAAACAACACAGCAAACAACACAATGAACATACAACCTTGCTACCTTGTACTATTTCCACCTGAAGTTTCCTTTCTTCTTGAACTAACCTGACCCTGCAGTTTACACTTGTTACTTACCTAACTCTATTTTTGTTTCAAGTTTTAACTTAAATGCCTATTTTAAAGTAAAACTTACCCTGAGCCTTCCAGACTGAAAGGTTAACTATTTTTATTTACCCTTTTATATGTTCCTGTAATGGTTAGTTGTATGTGTCAACCTAACCTGTGTCCTAGATGTTGTCTCCACCTACCGTAAGTTCACTTCAAAAGATATTACCCTGATAATGTGAATGGGCCTCACCAATCTGTTGAAAGGCCCTAGGAACAGAAACTAAGATTTTCTAGTGAAGAAGAAACATGTCATCAATAGTATTAACTCCTCTGCCTGACTTTATAGCCTGCTCACCTGCCAACAAATTTCAAACTTGCAAAGCCTTCCACATTCCCATGAGCCAATTCCTTAAAATAAATCTATTTACATATATAATAATATAATCTCTATATCATATATAATCTTTATATGTAACATTTTATATATAAATCTATATCTTATATATAATATGTATAATTATGTATATCTTAGACAGTTATCTGGAATTAAGTAACTATCTGGAGAACTTTAACTTATAGTATCTATAGCACTCTCTACCTTTTTATTTGACTTGCAACATATATCTAATTGTATCTTCAATATTTATATTTTATGCAAAATCACAACCTCCAGAAGGGTGGGATGTAGCTTTCTTATTGATCAGTATCCCTAGACTCTAACACAATTTCTTGTACATAGAGTACATGCTCAAAAAACATTTATTGAAATAAATAAATAAATAAATTGTAAGAATGTTTCATGTATTTTTCTTTTAATTCTCTGCAATACTCCTTGGTAGCAGTTATTATGCAAAATTCTTTCCAAATGGAAAGTTTGATAAACTTCCCTAGATACAAGTGGTCAAAGTTATACATTAATTTAATCATTTATTAACTCATTCAATATATATTTATTAAGGATGTGTTCTAGACACAAGATTTTAAAGTAAAAAAGATGAACTATAAAAATATTATCAATATAATATAGGCAGGTGTTAAAGGGCTTTGGTCTAAAAGATTTTCACAGATGATTTATTATAGAATTGTACACTTGAACCCCACATAATTTTATTAACCAATGTCACCCAAATAAATTTAATTTAAACAAGTAAAAAATAAAAAGTCTTTCCCAAGAAATGCTGTAAAAACTGAGTTTGGTTGTCTTTGAGAAGTAATATATACATTCAAATATAGGAAACAAAGTAAATATTTTGGAAGCTACAATAATTTTAAATTTTATTAGGGTGTTAAAATTTCCTTATTTTTCATAAATTATAGCATACTATAAGCATTCATATTTTTATGAAAAACATTACAGCATTTTAAAATGTGTGCTGTGGAATGTTAAAATCATGGCAAATTGCCATGCACAATCATGCACTTTAAAATACATGCTCAAACTATTTTTAAGAGTTAGAATTTATATATAGTATCTTTTATGTTTGAAATCATATTGCTATTCCACGTTTGCCATCAGATTTCAGCCTGAGATATATTTTATATTTAAAAGTATTTTATTAAGTGGCCTGATTATATTTTGAAGCAAATTTATATATTTAAATTAAATATTTTAACTGTCTTGTGTCATGCATGATTCTTTATACTTTAAAATACTAGTCTGTGCTGGGTTATCATTAAAACTATTTTATAACTAAGCAAATCTACAAAAATATAAATACACATAAATATAAAAAAGAAAATTTCTAATAGAAATATATCTAATATGGTGATGAGGGCTAGGTTTACAGATAAGGAAGGCTCCTCAAAAATCAGTGTTTCTAAATGATTTTTTATTATTTTGATTGTGGAGATTTTTTTTTTATTTTTTACCTCAGGGAAGAAAAATATGGGTGGAAAAGAGTATGGTTTTATTTTATTAATTCAAGAAGTACAAATATGAAAAGGAAGTGAGAATAAAGAACATACATAATGCATATGCCTATAGACTTCTTTTCAGGCAGATCATGTTACATATGTACTGAAGGTGAAGTTCTAGAAATTTCAAAATAGTATTGTTTCAGATTGTGGGGTTCTGGAAGTTATGTAGCAGGCACTCTGGGGATTATCTGATTCTATCTGGTATGTTCCTTTGACTTTCCATGGACTGGTCTATTAGCAATTTTGTAGGAGTAGAAGTTATACTGTAAAAAAATGGCAGTGAGGCAAATTATTTTTGTCTATAACAATTCATATTTATTTCACATGGTTGGGGAAACTGGTTTCCACCTGGCAAAACATTATCTCCAAACATTTTATTTTATTGCTTTAAATTATTTTAACCAGTTTTTCATTTATTAGCAAATGCATTTCAGCATTCTTGATTGTGTATATTTATGCATGTGTCTGTCTTCCAAATTCTTCTTAGAATAGTAAGTAAATAAAATCTACATCGGATATTCAGTTTATATTTTCATGAGACATGTTTAATTTTTTTTTTTTTTAGAAATTATACTTCAGCATTTTTATAGTACTTTCACCAAGATACCCAAGTGAATTCACCTGACAGAACCAAATATATTGGTTAGCTGGAGAAGTAGACCTAAGGGGCTATTTATGCTAAGGCACATATTTTCTTGCACAACAGAGTGAATACCAATTGTCCATAGAACTTTAACTTTTCTGACTCTCCAATTCTCAATTTTTTTCTTCCTCTTCCTCTACTATTTGCTTTGTTTTGCTTTTGTTTCTATATCTTGCCTAACTAGTAAATTATCCCAAATTGGTAATAGCAGTGATTAAGGATTTGGTTTTCTGATTTGGTGATCTCTATCAAATGGATTATGAAATCTATGGAAGAGATCTGATAATTTAGTTTATCAGTCTCTTTGTTTGCTTATTAGTTTAAATTGATTAGGAAAGTGGTTCATGCCCACTGAAAAGGAAAACACTTATTTATATCTGGATCAGCAAGTTTTTATTTTTCTGTTTACTTTTGACCCTTGGCTAAGGTAGTTGAACTTCAGCTATAAATTATCTATGTGAGTATGTATCACTGTGTCTGCAATGGAAAAGAAAGGTCTTGACTTCTACTTCCAGAGAGTATTAATACATAAAATTAAAGAATTTAAAACTCACTGTTAAATTTAAAAAAATCGCTGTTCTGAGTACCATATATAAATAAATGCTTAATATTCACACATAGTTAGAAAACAATAAAAAACAGAATTTCTAATGCACAACAATACTGTAATAACCTCCAAAATATGCTTCACAAAGGCTATTTTCTACAAAATGGATAAAAGTGCAATCAGATGGCTTAATAATTGGGATTAAATAATAGACATATGACTTTACATAAACTGTAAATGTTATGTAATATAAAAGGGAATATTAATTAAAATTTTATGAGACTTAGTTTTGATTTCTTATAAACATTTATGTAATCTAAATTTATTAATGTTACTATACTGATTTATTAACTAAGCTAAAATTTATTTTATTTTATTTTAATATGTCAGCTTAAACAGATTATGTATATATATGTATATATATATTCCTATGATAATTCTTCTAAATATGTATTAACTAAAAAAGGTTAATGACTACTTCTATATATTTGCATTATATTATTTTTTTCTCTTCACTTGAAAGTAAGACTATATTAGGAATCCTAAACAGATAACTTTAATATCACCTTTACTACTTTTTCTTTAAAGTTCAATTTAAAATGTTTATTAAACGTAATATTTTAAAGCATTAAATTCCTGATATTATAATACAATGGCTATTAAAAATGAACAACTTAATCATTTAAGTATCTAAGATGTAAGTGATTTCTCTGTTGTACATGTATGTTTACATGTAAACATACTTTGAAATTTTGCAATGAGCAGGTTAGAATGAGTTTGGAATTTAGCAAAAGATTGTTTTAGGCTCTATCTCAAGGAATAATATTTTTGTGAAAGAGTTATAAAAACAGTTTTATAATCATATTTTACCAATAATGAATCTTTAAAGGATACCCCTGAAAAAAGCATTATCACATGTGTCCAAGGGGAAACCGAAGAATTTGTGCAGCTGTATTGTCTAAATTTTTTAAAACTGAAACAAAAAAAAGCTTTAAATTCTAAATATCTAAAGAGAAAATGTTGGAGGTGGTTCTTAGAAGATATTAAGAATTATCTTTGTAGATTGGCCTTGGGACATGTTTTCCTTTATTTTTCTAACATTCTGTAGGTCTCATGAGTCATATGCATTATTATCATAAGAGAAAAAGAAACTTGTTTAGATTGCAATGGTTAATATTCATGGGAAGAAAGAACAATTAAAAATGGGAGGGTTTCTTTCCTATTTAAGTATTAATTCTGAGCATAAATGAGTTGTCAAATCAAATCTCACACATAATAAAAAGAGCATTAATTAAACAACCATTCATAAAAGACCATTAATGAAAAGTCTGCCCATAATGTGTGGCTGGAACTGGATTTATAACGCATTTTAACTTTTAAGCAGTATAAGAGAATAATCCAGAATATTTTAAGTAATCTACAATCAGGATCAAATTATTAAAGAGAGAAAAAAAATGCAACTCAGTATCAGATCCTGGCATTAACCACAGGTAAACTGAATGTATTTCCAGAAATACAAGCATTCATATTGGGAAAATGGTTTAATTGACTATAGAGTTTAGTAATTATGCTATTAAGCTCCTTATAGTAAAGATAACTGTAGGTACATACTGGGAGTTTATTATCTATTTGGTGCTTTATATAATCAATCTAGAAGATATATATCTATACCCACATTTGCCACATTAAATAAATCCCTACTGAGTGTCAGATGTAGGATATCATGCCAATAGCTAATTTATGTATCTAATCATTATGTTAAAGTGCATTGCTTTGATTCACTAATCCTTTATTTTCATTATTAATGCTGCTTTCCAGTTATTTGGTCTTTATTTGTTTTTGTAATAAATTAAAATGAAGCAGAAACTCATAGTGTTCTGAAAACAGTCAAGGGACCTACAAAGCAAATTAATTTATAGTGTAGCTTCTAAATAGCTGTAATTATACTACTTAATAAATGAAACACCTATTTTTAGAGATAATAAAATCTTTCCACTGAACTCCAGCAGTGCTATGGTGTATACTATAGGTTAATAACAATCAAAAGCAGTATTAATTTGTAGTCAGAAAATAGAAAATTACAACTTTATTGCTAACCTTGAACTATTCTTCCACTAAAAGAAACTGAATGTGGAAATTTATGGGTATAAGAAGAATAAAGTATGTAATTATTCATAATTTAGCTCCAATTAAGGTAGCATGTCTCAATACTACAGAACACACTACTTATGCATCTATGCATACATGTGCAGACCCATTCTCTCATCTGGAAATTTCTTCATGAAATTATTAAAGAAATACTCTGAATATAGGAGGCCATTGAAAGTGCTCATCAGCATGCATTCAGGATTTAAACAACTGAAGACGCTGCCACAGTCACAAATATTACAGCAAAAAGAGAAATTAGTGTTATTTCAGCTCCTGATCCCTTTGAAACTAAGACATTTAGCAGTAATGTCCAATCCAATCACATGTTTCAAGCAACATTTTCAGGAATCTATTCTATTCCCTTTGTAATTATCAACACCTACTAATAAGCTCTAAAGTTTATGTTGTTCTTTTTGCAATCTGTGCAGAGATAGTGGAGAGGATATAAAAAAGTAAAGATGATTTATGATTTATGTTTTCTACTTGTAAATATGCTCATTGAAGTGCTAAACCATTGAGTAGCAGAATAGTTCATGACCTTACATTTTGTTTGCTTCTGAAGGGAAATGACAGTTCTGTGTTTTTGTTGTTGTTGTTTTTTTTTAATAAAAGTCTAAAGAATCAAAGATGGCAATAGAAGTAAATAACAGTAAACCTTATTTTTTTCTTATATAGTGAAAGAATCAACTACCATGTGATGTCTTCAATCAACTCTTAAATCAAAGAACAAAGTGATATTACTGCTATTTGGATTTTGGAAAAGAAAAAATAAATAAATGAACAAAAGAAAACTTAGCTGACTGAAGAAGCTAATTAGTATAAATTGTATTGGCAACTAAAGATCAGCTTCTTAAAAAATACATAGCAGGGTATAGACCATTAACTGCCAAGGATATTCTAAATTAAGTTAAAGTTTCAGTGTATACATCTGTAATTAATGGACAATCATAGGAATAAAAAATAATGACTCCTTTGATATTCCAAAGCTGGACTCACCTCTAAAGGAAACAGTAAGTATGAATAACAGATCTTTCTTAGCCACAATGCCAATAAGTATAACTTCCTCAAATAATGTACAAAGCAGAGATTCTGTTTTTTTTCTTTGTTTGTTTGCATATTTGTTTTAGAAATACCAAAATATGCTTTAAATCAGCTATTTTGGTAGAAGAGATAAAATTTTCATTGCATTTTTTTTTGTCTAAGAAATTATCCTTTTTTTACATTATAGTTTTTAAAGGACAATTTTTAAATAATATTTATCTCAACCTACTTCTTTGTATCAAAAAATATGCCCTTCTTGATTTCCTTCAAATTGTCGCCTAACCAGTGGCTATAAACTTTTGCAGTGACAACTATGATCCATTATCCAGCACCTGACATGCCAGCTCAACATCACTATATTAACTGGTTTTCGAATTTTCTTTCTCCCTGTGGGAACTTTTCTCCCAAGATTGATGAGTTGCAACATAGTGTTTAAGCTGCCATCCTGAGGTGACAAACAGTAAGAGTGGTCTCTGCTCAGGATGGAGGAGGGAGGGCAAATGAGGGAGAGAACCACAGTGTATCTTGCAATAAAAGCAACCTCACACACTGGCTTTCCAAGGCAATTAAAACTTTGCTTCTCAGATTTTACATTTCAGTCAAACACATAATTTATTCTTCAATTAAAGTCCCCAAAGCTTCACTGGTACATGTGGAAAACCCAACTATTAAAGAGAATTAAACTTTTGTCCCTCAGACATTTTAGAGAAGTTAAGACAAAAGCTGTTGCTCCTTCCAAATCACTTCTTATAATTCCCCAAATGGTATTATTGTTTACTTTTTAACTATTGAATTCACTCTGGCAGAGCTAGGGTAATAAAACCCATCATATTCTAATTTTCAGACAGCTTGATAGAACCAATGTTCTTAGTATAGATAAAGTGTAATGAAGCACTTTCTTTCCCATAGGAAAGTCTTTGACTCATATGCTCTGATGCCAACTAGCCTTCACATCTGCTGTTTCACCATTGATGGCTGTAACTTGGCATGCAAAACTAGTGTCTGATGAAGCAGCTTTACTCAAAGGCACCATTTTATGTCTTGGAATGGGAACATAGTAAAATGGTGTTGGGTTTCTGTAGGCCTTATGCAAATCCCTGTAATAAACATAGAATCAGGCCTCACATACAATAAATGGTGTGTTAGATGAGGGTGGAGAAGGGAGACAATCTTCTTGGTTAAAAATAATGTCCTTCCTATGCCAATAAATTAAATGCATAATAAAAACTTGGCTTAAATATTTATTTCAAACATAATGAATTGATATCAAACCCACATTAGACACTAATAAGACTATAACACTTTTAAAACAACAACCTTATTTTATAAAAAGAAATATTTCCATTTAACTTTAAGGTTAACAATAATCCATTACCCACAACCAATAGTTTAACACTATTATCAAAGAAAAAATAATTTTCAAAAATTAGAGAAATAATATGGCTATAAAAAGCTTTGCTGAGATACATTTTTTAGATGACTAGAAAAGGTGTCTGATGGAAAATGAAGAAAGCATCAACATGAACAAATGAAAATTTTAATAATAATATTCATCATTAATCTAAACCGACTGCTCAGATACATTGCTATTCAACCGCATAAATCTTTAAAATTTCATTTGACTCCATTAAGTATGCAGAAAATTTAAAACAATAAGCTAAATTATCCACAAACTTTAATTCATAAAGCAAACAAAAATTCAAAATAAATTTTCTATTTATTTTAGATATGCATAGGGTTATTACCTAATTAGTAACTTGCAAGTAAATTATCAAAAATAGATGTTGGCTTGGAAGCCTAATTATATTCTGTTTTCCATCATCCAAGTTAGAGCAATATGTCATATTTAAGAGTCATTTTGTTTCAGTTTAGATCTATATGGAGATGGATAATGAGCAATCACAATGTGACACAAAGGAAGATATCAATTAGAATTGTGCAATAATATGTTACCATCAGTTTAAAAAAGTATATTATTTTTTTCCACAACAAGGAAAGGAATGACAATAGTTCACGAAATATTTTCAGATAGTACTATAAGCTCAGACAAGAAAACTACATGAGCTCAAATCTCAAACTGTTGCTCTGAACCTACCAATATCTACCTATAAAGTAAGGTACTTCATCTATTCCTAATTTATTTCCCATTATGTAAACACTAAAGTCACATGTACAACTCTAATATGCCTCCTTATAGGTCTCTTCACTAAGTTTTCTTCCTCCCTGACACCCCATGGTAAATGAACCTGCAATAAAGATTCATAAAGGAGAGGTGAATATATTCACTTCCTCGGTCGCATAGAACATATATTTTTTTTCAATGTTTACTCAGAGACAGAAACAAAAGTTAGGATAGACCCCATCATACTTCTGTGAGATAGGAAAATACTTTAACTCTTTATCCTGCTACATGGCAATTCTCGTGCATACTTTTTGAGGAATGGTATCAGAGTGAAAATGTAATTAGAATATTTACGTTCAGCAAATATCTATTCAATGATCTTTAAAGACAATTCGGGGAAATAATCCAAAAGAAGTTAGAACATGGTCAGCAGATTAATTTATGCCTCTGTCTGATATTTTGTGGAGTCCGTGTTTCAGAAGAGAAAATGCCCACCCTAATATAAAATAAGGGGAGTGGATGCATTGAATCACACGTGTACACCTTAAATTTATACAATGCTACATGTCATTTATCTCTCACTAAAAATAAACAAAATAAAATAAATTCAAAAATAATTTTAGATGATCTTTCTCATCTTTGAAAAGTATTATAAATCAATTTCCTGCATATGCAAAAAGGAATTTTCAAAATATCTTACCACCAATACAGCAAGAGAAAAACAAACACTTGTTTCAAAAAACAGTTTTCAGTGTGAAAAGTACACAAATGGATGCCATTTTCAGAATTTACTTTTCTAATGCGAAAATCTCTTCATAATAAATATATTACCAACTTGCATTACCAACACTATTCCACATAAGAACAAACACGAGTAATGTTTTGCAGAAATTAAGAAAAATATGGAAAATGTAAAACCCTTTTAATTGCATGTGATAAACTGCCAAGTTTTTACATTGTATCTGTCAACTCAAAAATGGCATGTTCTTTTGGCATCTGAAAAGCAAAAAAATAAATAAATCACTCAGTCTTGCAAAAAATTATTCCAGGCATGCCATACATACAATCCAGGCTTAGAAACCTATAATGTCACCCAGCATAATTTAATTTCAGAAGACCATTGAACCTCAGAATAAGTAGCAGGCTGTAAAGAACATGTTATAGCTGTATCTGCCCTAATGGCTCGAGGCAAATGGTTTAGAAGTTTAATATGATCAAACATTTGAGGTCATATGGGTGAGCCAAAATGACTAATGCACTTAGTTATTCTGAATAGTGATGGTTATGCCATGATGTCTTTAGCTATTACTTTTATTGTTGATACTATGTGTCCCTGGGTTATTGCTTTCATAATTAATAAGACACTTAACCTCTCCATGGCCCAGTTTCTTCATCTGTTAAATGAGCATAATGATAATTGCTTTCTACCTTCCTTAGGGGTTACTGTGAAAGTAAATGAGCTGGCATTCAGCATATACTTTGAGTTCACCTAAAGAGGGAAACTATGCACAAAGAAAAAGAACACAAAACTAACCCTCTTTGCTGCTAGGTACAAAATGATAAAACTTTCCCCTAGATGGATCAATCCACTTGATTGAATTCCTAACATGATACTCTACACTTCCAAATAATCTGACTCTTAACCTAAGGTTAAAATGAAAATGCCAAAGAATGTTGCACATTTTGAAGAAACATTTATGGTTCTCTACAAAATAGCAAAATTTTGTAAATAATCAAGCATTCTATCCAAAACCCTCTGTCACAGGTATTATATCAATTATTACAATATTCATTGTCCCAATGGATAACTGTATAGAATTTGGTAAAAAAAAATGAGTTGCTGCCATAAAGGAATGTACATTTAAGCACTGATTTAGGCTCACGTAGCAGATGACAATGAAATCATTAGAAGAGGCTAGATAAACAGAATCTGTGAATATATGGACAAGTAATATTTTTAAAGTGTGGCTTATCATAACTTGGAAGATGGAAAATGCACTAATAGTCTTTTACACTTGGCCAAAAAAATCCAGAAAAATGAAAAATATTTAAGGTTATTAGATAGGAAATATTAGCTACATAGAAAAAGTAGTAAAAGAAAGGTATAGAATATTAACAATAATAATTGCAATAATGAAGGAGGCCCAAGAGGAGGGTAAGAATGAAGGGGGAGAGGGAGAAATAAATTTAAAAGATCCAGGCTGTTTGCAAACATAATTTAGAGGTGATATAGAGTTAGAAATCACATGGTTGGGTAATGAAAATGTTTCCAATCTTCAGTAAAAGTTCTCGAAAATGTTCCCATATGATGTCAAGCCTTACTACATTTCACATTAATCATGTTCCCTTGAAGTGCTTTATTATGACCTCTGAAAAAATTAGGGCAAAACCTTGTAGATTTTTTCCTCTGGATAAAGACCTGCTTGCCCCAAATTGCAAATTATTAAATCTACAGAGAGACACTTCCTAAAAAAAGGATGTGGGTATGGGTTATAGATTGATTATAAATGGATTCAAGGAATATTTAAAGGCCATACAGGTTTAGCAGAAATGATATTGGCAAAACACTGATCCTGGTGCAAAAGAAACAAAATCTGTTCCAAATGTAGAAAGTCTCTGGGCAACAAATTTCCAGGAGTAGGATAGCTGATCTGTAAGCTAAATAAAGGTTTATATTACATGTCACTAACAGGTTTTGTTTTTTTTTTAAAGCAACATTATTGTGGCAATCAGCCACTAATAATATATGTAGAGTCTGTGTTAGGGCCTGGAGACCCAGGTGTGAATAGTGTAGATTCAATCTTGTCCCACGCTGTATAGTTTGGTACGTATTAAATTGGGAGTCATTCTGAGTACTTTATTTGTCTCAGCACGTAAGCATTGTATCACCTCACACTGGTGATACAAGAAGAATGGTGAATACACCATGGTAAAATATTTTGAGAAAGTGAGATCACATTCACATAACGTTTATGACAGTTTATTGTTATAACATATCTATTATTACTAAAATTATTGTTGTTAATCTCTTACTTTGCCGAATTTATAAATTAAAATGTCATAGGTATGTATGCGTAGGAAAAACAAATATAGAGTTTGATACTATTTGCAGTTTGGGGCACCTACTGGGAGGTCTTGTAACATATCCCTCAGGGATAAGAGATTACTATATTTAATTTGAAAATACCCAGTCTAGAAAAGACCTTTTAAAAATTGCTCCACAGGCATTTTTTTATTTCACTTATGAAATTATTTCATTTTCATGATAATAATTAGAAGAATGAATCAATTTAAATTATATAAACATGGTGTGATCTCATTTATCTATTTTAAAATTACCCAATAGATGGTCATAGAAATACAATTTACTTGACAATGTTTAAAATCATTCTAATTCTAAAATTCTCAATTAGACATGTAGTAATATCTATAAAATATGATTTTACTCAGTGCATAGCCTATCATGCAGGGCTTTTTATTTAATAGTATAGAGATCCGGTGCATGAAATTTGTGCAGGGTTGGGGACCCTCAGCCCAGTCTGCACCCTCTCCAATCCTGGACCCCTCGGGAGATTTCAGACTGCTGGTTTAGGCTCCTAACCACTTGGCCTGCCTGTCTGATTACTCCTAACTGCCCCCACTTCCAGCCTGATCACCCCCTAAATGCCTTCCCCTGCTGACCTGATTGGCCCCTAACTATCCTTCCCTTCTGGCTTAATTGCCCCCTAATTGCCTTCACCTGTCGGCCTGATTGCCTTTTAACTACCCTCTGTTGCCAGCCTGATTGGCCCCTAACTGCTCCTTCCTGCTAGCTTGATTGTCCCTAACCACATGTACCTGGGCCCCTGCCTCTGTGGTTTTGTCCAGAAGCATGTCTGGAAGAACATCTGGAAGATGTCCAGTCTAATTAGCATATTATCCTTTTATTAGTATAGATTAAAACATATTGTGAGACTGGTCCTGTTAGTCCAATTTAGAAATGAAGAGTCAGAGGTTTACAAATCTGAGTGTCCTATCTACATGTAGCCAATAGGTGGTAGAGCTTGGAATTCAGTTCAGGTTTCTCTTTTCACAATTTTTTTAAAAAATTATTCCCAGTAAGTATTCCAAATTGCAGAGTCTATGTTTTCAGAAGTATTAAGTGATTTACATTAGGTATTTGACACCACTTAAATGCCATTTTAATATGTGGCAGAAATGTTTTAATAACTACAAAAAACATGTATTTCCTTTGATAATCTTTTTTAGAAGACTATATTTGTACATGGGAAAAGCTAGAAAATTCAGTTAGGCCACGCTCAGGAGAGAAGTTATAGAACTTGGAAAGCATGAGTTATGAGTTGCATGATAAAAAGGGGATTAGGCATCAGTTTGTAAAATGTCTGACTCACTTTGGGAATATAGGTATTCTCAAAAAATACCAAAATGTTTATAGGCTCTAGTGGAGTTATTTTTGAGTCTGTAATCTATATGTATTCATTCTTCTGACTTTATACTTTAGGGAAAAAAGAATGTGCTTGTTTGCTTGACAGCATTTTGTATAATGTTCTGCCCTGGGGTGAGATTTTAATTCTAAATGCCAAGTTCCCAAATTCCTGGAGGGTTTTGATTCCTCCTTACTAGTTTTTTTTTAAATTTATTTTTTTTATTATTATTTTACTAGAGGCCCAGACACAAAATTCATGCACGGTGGAGCGAGGGGTATCCTTCAACCCAGGCTGCTCCCTTTCCAATCTGGAAACTCTTGAGGATGTCCTATTGGATTGGGCCTAAATGGGAAGTTGGACATCCTTCTCACAATCCAGGACTGCTGGCTCCCAACTGTTCATCTGCCTGCCTTTCTGATTTCCCTTAACTGATTCTGTCTGCCAGCCTGATTGATGCCTAACTGCTCCCCTGCCAGCCTGTTTGCCCCTAACTGCTCTCCCCTGTGGGCCTGGTCACCCCTAACTGCCCTCCCCTTACAGGCCTGGTCCTTCCCAACTGCACTCCCCTGCTGGGTATCTTGGGGTAGCCAACTTGTATCCACATGGAGAAGGATCTTTTGACCACATGGGGGCAGTCATCTTGTGTTGGAGTGATGGTCAATCTGCATATTACTCTTTTATTAGATAGGATAGAGGCCTGCTGCATGGGTGGGGGCCAGCTGGTTTGCCCTGAAGGGTGTCTTGGATCAGGGTGGGTGCTCCCTTGGAGTGTGGAAGGGCCTGGGCAAGGGGCCTGTAGTGGTTTGCAGGCTGGCCACACACCCCCGGCAACCCGCAACACTTGAAACTTTATAGCCTAGAGTCAAGCCAAGCCTTCTGCTTGCACAGCCATTGAAACTTTGTTGCCTTAAGTGGAAGCTTAAGGTGTGCAGAAAGCTTGGCCTCCTCTATCACCAGGGGCAACCCAAACCTCCCTCCTGCTTCTCTGTGGCCTAGCCATTTTGGTTGGGTTAATTAGCATAATCACTCTGATTTGCTGGTGGGTATGGCTGGTGGGCGTGGCTGATAGGTATAGCATATGTAGACAATTTGCATATTACTCTTTTATTAGATAGGATTTCTTTTTTTCTTTTTTTGAAAGGTTAAGACATTTTCAAATTTATTAAGTGGCGCCAGACTGTTTTCCAAAGAGGTGGCACTGATTTATACTCATATCAGCAGTATATCAAAGGTCCAACTATTTCTCACCCTTGCCAGCACTTTATATAGAAAGACCATTTCACCTGTGCTGATCTGTTTGCTAAATAATCACAATCTTATTCTGATTTTAGTTTTTAATTTCCTCCTTGTTTATGAGGTTAAATATATTTGCATAAGCTCATAGTTTATATATATTTCCTCACTCTATAAAATGCATATTAAAATATTTTGTTATTTTGTTTAACAGGAGTTATTATATGTTACAAATACTGGTCCTTTAAAGATCATGTCTTACAAACATCTTCTCTCAAGTATAATTTTTGTCTTTTTATTCTCTTTACTGGGGGCTCAGTGAATGAAATTCATGCATGGGATGGGGGGTCCCTCAGCCCAGGCTGCACTCTCTCTAATCTGGAACCTTCAAGGGATGTCCAACTGCTTGTTTAGGCCTGATCGGGATTGGGTCTAAATGGGCAGTCAGACATCCCTCTCACAATCCAGGACTGCTGGCTCCCAACTGCTCACCTGCCTGCCTTCCTGATTGCCCCTAACTGATTCTGCCTGCCAACCTGATCACCCTCTAACTACTCCCCTGCCAGCCTGATTGACGCCTAAATACTCCTCTGCCAGCTGTTTGCCCCTAACTGCCCTCACCTGCAGACATGCTCACCTCTAACTGCTCTTTCTTGCAGGCCTACTCCCCCCTAACAGCTCTCCTCTGCAGGCCTGTGTCCCTCCAAACTGCCCTTCCCTGCAGGTTTGATCGCACCCAACTACCCTCCCTTGTAGACCTGGTCCCTCCCAAATGCCCTCCCCTGCTGGCCTGATTGCCCCCAATAGCCCTCCCTTGCAGGTCTGGTCCCAGCCAACTGCCCGCCCCTGCTGGCCATCTTGTGGTGGCCATCTTGTGTTCACATGGGGGACAGCCATCTTGTGTGTTAGAGTGATGGTTAATCTGCATATTACTCGTTTATTAGATAGGACAGAGGCCTGGTGCATGGGTGGGCCCAGCTTGTGTACCCTGAAGTGTGTCCCAGATCAGGGTGGGGGTTCTCTTGGGGAATGGTGTGGCCTGGGCCAGGCGCCTGTGGTTGTTTACAGGCGGGTCATGCCCCCAGTGACCCAATGGAGGCCCTGGTATCTGGGATTGATTTCTCTTTTACAATTGAAACTTTGTAACCTGGAGCAGAGCCAAGGCTCCTTCTCACTCTGTGGTGGCAGCCATTTCTGTTGGGATTTATTTATCTTCTATAATTGAAACATTATAGCCTTAAGCGGAGGCCTAGGCCAGCCAGGGTGGAAAGCTTGGCTTCCTCCATCGCCGGTGGCAACCTTAGCCTCCTTCTCTCTCCAGCTCTGTGGCTTCCACCATTTTTGTTGGGATTTATTTATCTTTTATAATTGAAACTTTGTAGTCTTTAGTGGAGGCCCGGGCCAGCCAGGGTGTATGGAAAGCTTGGCTTCCTTCATGGCTGTGGAAACCCAAGCCTTTCTCCTGCTTGCTCTATTGCCTCAGCCATCTTGGTTAGGGTTAATTTGTAAACTTGCTCCTGATTTGCTTGTGGATGTGGCTGGTGAGTATGGCTTGTGGGTATAGAAGAGTAATGATTAATTTGCACATAACTATTTTATTAGATAGGATTGTGATTTTTTACATTTATTTATTTTATTAAACGTATTGGGGGTGACATTGGTTAATATGATTATATAGTTTTCAAGTGTGTTTTTTATGTTTTTTTAGTCTCCCAGCTAATTGATTATATAGATATAATTAAGAACATATTAGTGATACTACATAGTTTTCTATTGTTTAAATGAAATAACACTGAAAAATTATCATCTGCTCTATTTTTAGCTCTTTTACTATTTGTGACTTTACATGTATTCCTTGGAAAAATAAGTGTGGTGTAGACGTGCAGAAGAAAGAGCCCTTCTTGGAGACAGTATACTCGTAAACTCAATGAATATAGTCAAATATGTCCTTTAGAAAAGGAATTATTTAACATTGAAAAAATGGCAATATAACTGAATGTGCTGTACTGAGGACTTAACCCTCTAAGAACAAGTATCCTGAGCCAGCCTTTCTTGCTTGTAGTAACAAAACTATACTATTCTTTGAAGTAGTATTCTAGAACTGAGCATTGCAGAACAATTAGCTAGCAGCAGGGTCTTGTTAAATTAGTAAAAACACAATAGGAATTCCTTTAGAAATGAGTGCTTTAATAGTGTTTCTTGGAGTGTTTGTATTCATTGCTATTAATCAAAAAATAAAAGAATGATATTAAATGTAAACAGACTACACACTATCATCCCTGGTTTATGGAAGCGTTTCTTCTTCTTATTATTTTAAATCCTCACCCAAGAATATTTTTCCATGGATTTTTAGGGAGAATGGAAGAGTGGAAAGACAGAGAGAAATTTCAATGTGAGAAAAATACATCAATTGGTTGCCTCCTGCACACACCCTGGCCAGGGTCCAGGCGTGGAAAGAAAGAGCCTGCAACAAAGGTCTGTGTGCCCTTGACAGGAATTGAACCCAGATTCTTCCGTCTTTAGGCCAATGCTCTCTGTCCACTGAGACAAACTGGCTAGGGAAAGAGTTTCAAAATGAGTATGCAATTGTTTCAATTCTAGATTTCCAGAGGATTTAAACAAATTTTATACCCATTGACCTGTATAAGCATATAGTTTAACAAGCCACAATATAAAGTTGAAATTAGTACCGTATAGGTCTACACTAAAATAACTAAAGAAAAGTCATCATTTAATGTATCTTTTTAAATTCTAATGTCAACAATAAGAATTCAGCATGTGATAGAGTTATCAACATAAGGTAATTGTCAAGTTAGTGATTTATCACTATGTGGTTTTTATTTTGACTTGTGCACATTCCAGAAGCTTTCCTTCTACAACAAGAAAGCCTATGCCGTAGGAACCATCAAATTGTTTCATGTCAATTTTCCTGGGTGTTAGGAGCACCCTGGTGTGTGAGAAAGAAAAACAAGAGATGAAAGAGTAACAAGTAAAGTCAATAACAAGGAAAAGTAAAGGTAGGAAAAAATGACACTGCAGAGAACAATTGAACTTA
Source organism: Lasiurus borealis (assembly GCA_004026805.1). Lineage (NCBI taxonomy): Eukaryota > Metazoa > Chordata > Mammalia > Chiroptera > Vespertilionidae > Lasiurus > Lasiurus borealis. Next base: position 34,121 of record PVJN01021189.1, read on the forward strand.
AAAAAATAAAAGGTAAAAACAGTATGCAGGTAAGACTGAAAAAATAAAAAAGGAAATTTTATAATGAGAAAGAAGGAGAATTTGTTTTCAAATTGATTTTCAAGAAGTAAACCTCATTTGTAGTATATAAGACTTTTAACGTGAGATACTTGAGTCTTCTGCAAAAACACAAATAAAGTTAAAACACTGAAGCACTTGTGACACATAATTAATCACTTTTGGTATTAGATCACATGTGCTATATTTTACAAACAACTGCAATTGTCCCTTGAATACTGTAATAATTTAAATGCCTCACGTACATATTCACTCCCTACAAAGTTATTTACTCACAATGTTTATTTAGCATTTTCAAGAGTTGATTTCTTTTTCAAAAAATTATAAGTAATCGCTATTAATCCTAAATGTTAAATTAGGGAAAATTGATTTATTGTTATTAATATAGTCAGATAGCACCATACTGATCATATTTACTCATATTTAGTTATATTAAATATAAATATAAAATACATATCCAATTAAATATAAAACACACTTCCAATTAAATATAAAATACACATCCAAACTTTAACCTAGCTGTTAGATTCCCGCCCCTCCCCCCCCCCGCCCACTCTCCCAACCCCTCCCAGGCCAAGGACCTTTGGCCAGGTATAGAAACTCACCAGGGCAGAAAGCTCCAGATGCCTGACAAGGGGCAAAACTGGGAAAACAAGAACGTTGCCTTCAAGGATAACCTATCCTCCCCTATCATGAGGTTTGGACTCCTGATCTTCCATATGCCTGGTCAGGAGGTTTAGACCTCCTCCCCTTTTCCTCCCTAAAAATAACATCTGGGCCTCAGTTGTATTTCAGCTCCAGGCCCAGAAAGCAGCAAA